>JARCFY010000222.1:25000-50000 GCA_029233225.1 Lepidodactylus listeri | reverse complement strand
CAACAACATTGTACATAAAGTGTTGTGTAAATTTGGTAACACATCAGCAATAAGATTGCATAGCTGACGTATGAGAATCAGTTTTATCTAATACTAAACACAGCACGAAGAGTATTTCGTTTTTATCAAAAAGCTTCTAGAAAAAACTAAAGCTAGAAGGTAGTTGTTGTACTTCTTAATTCCAGAAGTAATATAATGGCGACACATCAGGTTGTGAAGCATAGCAGTATAACAAGGCTTGGTATGTAGGATTGTGTGGTTGTAGGTCAGAAGAAGAAGAAGAAGAAGAAGAAGAAGAAGAAGAAGAGATTGGATTTATACCCCGCCCTCCACTCCCCAAGGGAGTCTCAGAGCGGCTTACAAATTCCTTCCCCTTCCCCGCCCCACAACAAACACCAGGTGGGGCTGAGAGAGCTCTTTCCCAAGCTGTCCTTGAGGGAACAGCTGGTACAGAGCTGTGGCTTGCCCAAGGTCATCCAGCCAGGTGCAAGTGGAGGAGTGGGGAATCAAACCCGGCTCTCCCAGATTAGAGTCCGCGCACTTCACCACTACACCAAACTGAGGCAGAAAGAAATTCCATGAAAGGGAACCACTCCCATAACTACAGTATGTCTGAATTCTTTTGTTTCTTTCTTTGCTCCTTTCCTTCTCTTTTTTCCTGCTCCCACAATCGACCTGGGGCACAAACTGCATTTCGCCTGCAAGAGTCCCCTAAATAAATAACACTTCTTCCCGCAGACGGATTATGCAGAGCCCAGCGGCCAAGAGCTGAGCAGGCAGAAAACGAGCTGCTAAGCAGACAAAACTGCTGAGGCTTTCTTGTGGCAGCCGTTCTTATTAGGAGCTCACTGTTTTCTTTAATCAAGGAAAGGAAGAACAGGCCCCATAGAGAGGACGAATGTAGCTTAAGAACGTAAGAAAGGCCCTGTTGAATCTGACCAATGGTCCATCTAGTCCAGCATGCTGTATCAAGCAGAGGCCAACCAGTTCCTCTGGAAGGCCAACAACAGGGCAGAGAGGCTGAGACCTTCCCTGGGAAGAACATCAGAAGGGCCCTGCTGGATCAGACCAACGGTCCATCTAGTCCACCAGCACCCTGCATCAAACGGGGGCCAGCCAGTTCCTCTGAAAGGCCAAAAACAAGGCAGAGAGGCTGAGGCCTTCCCTAGTAAGAACTAGGGTTGCCAAATCTGGGTTGGAAAATACCTGGAGATTTTGGAGGCGGGACCAGGAGAGGGCGGGGTTTGGGGAGGGGAGGGGAGGGGCCTCAGCATAGTACACTACCACAGAGTCCACCCTTCAAAGCAGCCATTTTCTCCAGGGGAGCTGATCTCTCTCAGCTGGAGATCAGTTGTAAAAGCGGGGGATCCCAAGGCCCCACCTGGAGGCTGGCAACCCTAGTAAGAACATTAGAAGAGCACTGCTGGTTTATACGAATGGTCCATCCAGTCCAGCATCCTGTCTCATACAGTGGCCAGCTGGGTCCTTTAGAGGACCAACAACAAGGCATAGAGGCTGAGGCCTTCCCTTAATGTTGCCTCCTGGCTCTGGGGTTCAGAGGATCACTGCCTCTGAATGTGGAGGTTCCCCTCAGCTGCCACGGCTGGTAGCCATTGATAGACATACTCCATGCATCTATCTAATTCCCTTTTAAAGCTGTTTATTTCTGTGGCCATCATGACATCCGCTGGCAGCGAATTCCACATTTTAATCGCTCTCTGTGTCAAGTAGTATTTCCATTTCTCCATCCTGAACCTGTCCTGCCTTAATCTTCCCCTCTTTTCAAGAACTGTGCATGTGTGCGACTGTGAACTTCAGCCGATAAGAAGGTTGAAAACCAAGGACACACTTCTGGGGGAGAGGAAAAACCCATGTAGGTGCTGGGGAGAAGGTGGCGATGTGTTCCCAAAGGGTGTGAATCAAAACTGACATGGCACGTTCTGATCTGACCACGCCGCTTCAGTAGAAGCTCTTTCACACTTTACAGGAAGTGATTTCACACTAGACGCTGGCTGGTTCCTTGCAAGGTGGGAGAACAGCCTCCCAGTGCCGGTCTAGTTAGACTTACGAGCAGGGGTCATTTCGTAGAAAAAGAGGCGCAGGAGCTCATTAGCATAATCTATTAGCATAGCTTATTTGCATATGCCACACACCCCTGACATCACTGGAAGTATGTCAGAAGGCAAGAAAGAAAGGGGAGAGGGGGAGAGGGGGAGACAGAGAGAGACAGAGAGAGAGAGAGAAAGAGAGTGAGAGAGAAGGAAGGAAGGAAGGAAGGAAGGAAGGAAGGAAGGAAGGAAGGAAGGAAGGAAGGAAGGAAGGAAGGAAGGAAGAAAGAAAGAGAACAGCTATTAATCCAAGCCTCAGAAATACCACTATTCTGGGAGGATAGCTTCAGTGGTGGCTGAAGCCTTCAGAAGGCTGGTTGGAGAAACAAGGACCTTTCCAGGGGACGGGGTCATTTTGCTGCAGCCATGACACAAGCAGGCATTCCCCCGCCGGGGGGGGGGGCATTGGCACCAACTCCGGGAGCTACGCTCCCCCGAGCTCCTGCTCAAAAGGACCCCTGCTTACAAATCCCACGTAAGAGGTGTTCAGCTGCTTTCCCTGCACCATAGGCGTCAACTACGGAGGGGGGGGGCTCGAGGGTTCGAGCCACCCCCGAAATTTCCCGGGGGGGGACTGAGCCCCCCCCCGGGGAAACGGTGCACCCTCCGCCATGCCTCCCTCTGCCCTTCCTAGGGCTGCCGCCGCCGTCTCTCTCCCCCCCCTGCCCCCAGCCTGGCCACTCTGACCCTCCCTCCGTCCATCTAGGGGCCAGCTAAGCAAATGCCCAGCTGGCCCCTGGACGGACGGAGGGAGGGATGGAAGCAGGAGCAGTCAGGTGGGGGGGAGGCGGCGGCGGCATGGTCCTGGCGGGCGCACACACAAAGCGTGCGCACATGGAAGAGCCCCCCCCAGGAGTTTTTAAACTCTACGCCCCTGCCCTGCACTACATCATAGTGTGGCAGCAAAGAACAGAAGCTGGAATTGTTTACCCGCGGGGCTGCCTATAAGACGGGCAGGAGCTCGGGTCAGCCCGCAGAGCGAGGATGGAGAGGCACTCGCGCAAGCTCACCTGGGCCCTGCTGGCCGCGCTCCTGCTCGCCTCGGCGGCGGCGGACGCCCCGTCGACCAAGGCGAAGAGGTAGGTCTGGGGGGAGTCTGTGTCAGAATCTGCTGATTCAGACATGAATGTTTGCTATGCTTCCTCTTGCTTTGTGCTATGTGTACCCTGTGCTTGCACCTATTATGTATCCATGCTTATTGCTTTTAGTTGCCCCTATGCCCACCATGTTACCATATCCCTTCCCAGGAGGACTGTATGCTATGTGACCCCAGGTTTATGGCTCTGACCAGGCCTGGTCTGTGTAACTGTTTGCCTGGGAGAATGACAACTTCAAAGCATGGGAACAATGGGCCTCTCACACTCCTGCCTCCGCATTCCATTCATCCCGGCTGGGAAGACAAGGGGAGGACAGAGACCAATTCTTATCAACGTGCGAAGGCCTTGAGGAGAAGCATTTGTTATGTGAATATGGTTACATCTAAGGGGTCTGGTTTGGGAAGGGAGATTTACTGCTTAACACCTAGCTTTCTTTCCTGTGGGAAGCAAACGGCCACAGACCCCTTTTTGCCCGCCGTTTTTCCCCTTTGCTGATTGGTTACCTATGGGCAATTCAAATTCTACTGAAAGGTATAATAGACCTGCTTCTATCATATGCATTATCTCTGACAATAATCCGAGAACCTGTACCAATGTAGAGATTGGAAATAAAGAACTGTGTTTCATCAACAAAGATCTGATCCTTGACTACTTTGAGCAGAAGTCTCACAGATTATCAGAGATCTGTGACTGGGACTTGGCCGTTCCTGACCATGTCAGACGACGGTACTCTTCCCATCCCTACTACCAAAGACCAGCCGGTAACCCCGGGGGACCAGGGTGCCGGTGGTGGAGGAGGCGGCGGGGAGCCCGAAGTGCCAGTGACTACGATTCAAGGGGCTCACTACATCCCGCGCCCACCTCCTCATCAGAGCGTGATCCCGAGGTACTCATGGAGCAACTTCGGTCGTGGGACCGTGGACTCCTGGGTGCACGATTGGAAGGGGGCATGGGTGTCAATCCAGGCGGATCACATCGACCTCAGGATGCGGAGTTTCCTGGGAGACGAGCGCGAGACGACCTACGGAGGAGAGTGGCGTCCCCCGCCCCTGGAAGAGGAGAGAGTCGGACCGTACGGGCCCGATCCCTACGGGGAAGACCAAACTCAAGCCCTGGACCGTATGATGGGAGATTTACGGTTCCAACTCACCACAGAATTGCGCGAGCTAGCCCTCGACCTGCAGTATCAGTTCCGAGACGCCCTCATGGCTATGCAAGCAGCTCGCCCAGCCCCGGCCGGGGTAGGACCCCCCGCAGGGGGAGTCCAGCAACCGGTGGTTCCTCCCGGAGGAGTCCCGGTGCAAGTGCCGCCGCAGGTCCCTCAGCCCATTCCCCGTCAGGTGCCCGCACCCATACCTGCGCTGGCCCCCGCGCCGGCAGGGCCGATGTTTCGCCCGGCCCCCGCCGATCTGTTGACGGCTACTTTCGATGGGGACCCCGAGAAGTTGCGGTTCTTCCTCCTAGAGATCGAACGGTTCCTAGACACATGGGGGCACCTCTACCCCACTGAAAGGGACCGGATTGGCTACATCGGGTCCAAGCTGAGGGACACCGCCAGCGACTGGTACGTGAGCCTGCACAACGCCCCTGGGCCTGAGTTGCGCTCAGTGAACAACTTCATGTGGGCCCTCCGACACCACTACGAGGACCCCTTGGGAGAAGAAAAAGCCCGGAACCAACTGCGGAGGCTGACCCAAGGGCGGTCCTCGGTGAGGGACTACACCGACAAGTTCCGGCGCATCGCGGCCAAGATTCGCGGCTGGACCCAAGACCTGTTCATTGAGAAGTACCGGGAGGGCCTGAGCCACGAGGTGTACGAGACGGTGCTGCGAGGGGGAAGACTGGGATCGCTGGCCGCCTGGATGAGAGTGGCCGCAGACGTAGAAGAACGCTTCACCCTCATCAAGATGGGAACTTCAGCGGTGGCCCAAACCAAAGCAGCTCAGAAGGCGAAACCGAAGCCGAATCTGCAAGAGATCCGGGATGCCCGCTTCAAGCAGGGGCTCTGCATGAGATGCAGGGAGAGTGGCCACTTCGCCTCAGCGTGCCCCCGGGGGGGGGAAGTCCCAAAAACCTCCACCCCGGTAGCCGGGAGCACCCCTAGCAAAGGGAAGACCTCGTTCAAACCCCGGGCACTACAGCTGGAAGGGGCCGCGAGCGAGCAGGGAGAGCTGGAGCTGACGGAAGCGCAGATGTCAGGAAACTCCAATGGCCTGCAGTGAGCGGTGCAGAACTGCAGGTCCCCATCCATGACGCGCCATCTCCGGTGAGCATCCCTGGCCCCTTACTGTATATGGTAGTGACTGTAATAGCCCCCGGGACCGGGACCCATGTCCGTGTCCGAGCGCTAATTGACTCAGGGTGTGCCCGGGACTTGATTAGCCCTCTGGTAGTGGAGGGACTAGGACCTAAGGTCGCCCCGTTGGGGGAGCCACTCACGTTCACGCAAATGGATGGTTCAGAAATGAAAGAGGCGTGTGTGGCAGAGACCGAGAGACTGATTGTGGGGACGGGGGAGCATTGGGAGAAGAGAGCTTTTGTCATCACCCCTAACACCCAATTCCCCATGGTGTTGGGGAGCCCCTGGCTAAGCTCCCATGACCCCTATATCAAATGGAGTGAAGGGAAGATCTCCTGGGTGGATGAAAAGTGCCAAGACCACAAATGGGACATGGGGTGGGGGCCAGGACCTCCGGCACCTCTCCGAGCGGCGGCGCTCACTCTGGTGCCCGCGGCAGTCCCCCGGGAATATCGAGACTTAATGGGAGTGTTCAGTGAGACCGAAGCAGATGAACTACCCCCCCACAGACTATCGGATTGTGCCATAGAGTTGATCCCGGGAGAAAAACTACCGAAGGGGAAACTTTACTCCATGAGTCCTCCGGAGCGGGAGGAGCTAAGGAAATTCCTAGACAAAAATTTGGAGCGCGGCTTCATCCGCCCCGCTAAGTCCCCCTTCGCGGCCCCTGTTCTGTTCCAGAAAAAGAAAGACGGGGGGCTACGATTGTGCACGGACTACAGAGGATTAAATGCAGTGTCTGCTTCCAATGCCTACCCCCTCCCCCTTATTAAAGACTTATTAACGGAGGCGGCCAAGGGGAAAGTGTTCACTAAGTTGGACCTCCGAGACGCATATTTCCGGGTGCGCATCAGGGAGGGGGATGAGTTCAAGACTGCATTTAACACACCGTTGGGACAGTTCGAATACCTGGTGATGCCGTTCGGCTTAAGTGGCACGCCAGGGGTCTTTATGAGCTTAATAAATGAAGTGTTGCACAAGCATTTATTCAAGGGGGTGTTATGTTACTTAGATGATATCTTGATCTACTCTGCTGATAAGAAAGAACATGTGCAGTTGGTCCGGGAAGTGCTTTCAACCCTGTTGAAAAATCAGTTGTATGCAAAGTTGTCTAAATGTGAATTCCATCGGGATTCAGTGGATTTCCTGGGGTACCGCATTTCTCAGAAGGGACTGGAGATGGACCCTGCCAAGGTAGAGGCCGTAGTTCAGTGGGAAGCCCCCCGAATGAGAAAACAACTTCAGAGTCTTTTGGGATTTTGTAACTTCTACCGCACCTTCATAAAAGACTTTGCTACAGTCACCCTCCCGCTGACTGAACTCCTAAAAACCAAGGGGAGGGGCCTGGAAGCGGGGAAGCCCGGGGAGAGAATAGCCTGGACTGGAGAATGCCAAAAGGCGTTCGAGACTCTTAAGACTCTTTTCACCTCGGAGCCCATACTGGCTCACCCCGATGAGACCAAGGAATTTGTAGTTCATGTAGACGCGTCGGATGTGGCCATGGGGGGGCCATCCTACAGAAAGAGCCAGATGGGAAGCTGCACCCTCTTGCCTACATCTCGAAAAAATTTAACGAGACAGAGAGGAATTGGTCAGTGTGGGACAAAGAGGCAGCAGCCATCTGACTGGCCCTCACCACTTGGCGGCATTGGCTGGAGGGAGCACAGACCCCTTTTGAAATTTGGACGGATCACAAAAATCTGGAAGCGTTGCGCACCCAGAGATCCCTGAATGCAAAGCAGCTCCGATGGGCCGATTTTTTCTCAAAATTCAACTTTGTGCTCAAACACTTCCCCGGGAAGGCCAACTCGTTAGCCGACGCACTATCCCGATTGCCCCAGCACGAGAGTTTAAAGGAGGAGGTGTTCGACTCCATGTTCTCCCCCCAGCAGCTGGGAGGAGCGGTGACCACCAGGAGTCAGAGTAAGCAGGCTGCGGTAGAGCCGTGGGGAAGCGACTGGGGGGGGATTACTCCCCGGAAGAAGTCGAAGAGCTAAAAACCTTAGGAGACTGCTCCCTCCGGGAAAACAAGTGCTGGTACCATGGGGACAAACTAGTGGTACCCCGAAACAGGAGAAAAGACATATTGCTGACTTGTCATTCCTCAAAACTGGCGGGGCATTTTGGGTTTTTAAAGACGCTTAATTTAATTCAGAGACAGTTCTGGTGGCCGCGCATGCGCAAGGATGTTTCGGACTTTGTAACTGCCTGCCAGACCTGTTTGATGTGCAAAAGAAGGGGGGGGGAAGTTCCGGGACTATTGCACCCACTGCCTACCCCCTCTCGTCCATGGGAAGCGATAGCCATGGACTTCATCACCAACCTGCCACCCTCAAAGGGAAAAACAGTAATTTGGGTGGTGGTAGACATGTTTTCGAAGCAAGCCCACTTTATCCCCTTCAAGCAGCTACCTACGGCAAAGGGAATGGCCAAGGCTTTCTTCAACCACGTGATAAAGCTGCATGCTTTCCCCAAACGTGTGGTATCCGATAGGGGCAGTCAGTTCGTTGCCAACTTCTGGCAGGAGCTTTTGACGCTAATGGACATTGAGCCAGCCCTAAGCTCAGGGTACCATCCAGAGACCAATGGACAGTCCGAACGAACTAATCAAATCCTGGAACAGTTCCTAAGGTGTTACACTAACTACCACCAGGATAACTGGGTGGACTTACTGCCGTTCGCAGAGTACAGTTATAACAATGCTGTGCATTCATCTACGGGCGTCTCCCCATTCATGGCGGTAGGCGGCTTTGAGGGGAAACCGCTGCCTACCGTAGAAAACGCACCAAACACTCCCCCCACGGACTTTAAGCGATGGTGGGCAGCGTTGCAAGACTCATGGCCACTGATAGCTAAAACATTGGATAAGGCAAAAGAGGACTACAAGAAATATGCGGACCGTGGCAGAGCAGAGGGCTGGGATCTCCAGCCAGGAGACTCAGTCTACTTATCCACTAAAAATATACATGGCTTACAACCCAGTAGGAAATTGGGGTGGAAATATGTGGGCCCTTACAAAGTGTTGCGTAAAATCTCTGATGTGTCTTTTGAATTGGAGTTGCCCAAATCACTGAGTTCTGTGCACCCTGTTTTTCATTTCAGCTTGCTGAAGAAGAATCCTGGGCCGAATGCTTGGCATCCAGTTCCTCCGACTCCTCCTCCACTGATGAAGGGGGAGGCACCCCATTTTGAAATTTCTGAAATCCTTGATTCTAAAATGCGTAGGGGCCACTTATTATACTTAGTTAGATGGGTAGACTTTGGCCCGGAACAAAATGAGTGGGTTCGTTCTGAAAATGTGCATGCTCCTAAGTTAGTGAAAGCATTTCATAAAAGGTTCCCAGACAAACCCGGGTAGATTTATTTTTGGGGTGGCAGTGTGTCAGAATCTGCTGATTCAGACATGAATGTTTGCTATGCTTCCTCTTGCTTTGTGCTATGTGTACCCTGTGCTTGCACCTATTATGTATCCATGCTTATTGCTTTTAGTTGCCCCTGTGCCCACCATGTTACCATATCCCTTCCCAGGAGGACTGTATGCTATGTGACCCCAGGTTTATGGCTCTGACCAGGCCTGGTCTGTGTAACTGTTTGCCCGGGAGAATGACAACTTCAAAGCATGGGAACAATGGGCCTCTCACACTCCTGCCTCCGCATTCCATTCGTCCCTGCTGGGAAGACAAGGGGAGGACAGAGACCAATTCTTATCAACGTGCGAAGGCCTTGAGGAGAAGCATTTGTTATGTGAATATGGTTACATCTAAGGGGTCTGGTTTGGGAAGGGAGATTTACTGCTTAACACCTAGCTTTCTTTCCTGTGGGAAGCAAACGGCCACAAACCCCTTTTTGCCCGCCGTTTTTCCCCTTTGCTGATTGGTTACCTATGGGCAATTCAAATTCTACTGAAAGGTATAATAGACCTTCTTCTATCATATGCATTATCTCTGACAATAATCCGAGAACCTGTACCAATGTAGAGATTGGAAATAAAGAACTGTGTTTCATCAACAAAGATCTGATCCTTGACTACTTTGAGCAGAAGTCTCACAGTCTGCTGCCCCGGGCCAAGTCCCCCTCTCGGCCACGGGAGAGGCCCACCTGGCAGCGCCGTTGTGACAGTGCCAGCCAAAAACGGGGGTGGTGGGGGTGGTGTGGTGGGGGTGGTGGGGTTTTCCCTCGGGCCGTCGAGTGTCCAGCAGAGTTTCGGGCAACGCAGTGCGTCGCCGCCACCGCTCCCGGGCGCAGAAGGAGCCGGGTCTCCCGGGAGAGCGGGGCGGGAGGGGGGGCAGGACCCTTGGCGCTGCTGCTGGGTCGTCGGGCCCCGCCTGGGCTCTCTGGAACTCGGCACCCACTCCCTCGGGGGGGGAGACTGGGGAGCTCGTTTTCCAGCTGACCCCCCCTTCTCCCCGCCACCCCTGTCTCCAGGGCTCCCTTGCCGGGCTGTGGACCAACGACCTGGGCTCCAAGATGAACATCTCGGCCGTCGACGAAGCCGGCGCCTTCTCCGGCTCCTACTTGACCAGTGTCACCAGCTCCGACCAGCCCATCAAGAGATCGCCCCTGCACGGCGCTCAGCACCCTCCAGGCCAGAAGGCGCAGCCCACCTTCGGCTTCATCGTCCAGTGGAGCTTCACAGGTATCCCGGGCGGGAGGGGGGGTCCCGGTAGGGTTGCCAGCCTCCAGGTGGTGGCTGGAGTTCTCCTGGGATGACTCCTGTTCTCCAGGCGACGGAAATCAGTTCCCCTGGAGGAAATGGCTGCTTTGGAGGGTGAGCTTAAGGGCATTGTACGCCCACTGAAGTCTCTCCCCACCCCCAAACCCTGACTTCCTCCGGGTCCTCCCCCCCAAATCTCCAGGGGTGGGGTGATGCCCAGGGCCAGCCTGGGCGGAGAGCAGCGTTCCCTCTAAGCTGCATGAGTGTGAGCCGGGTCACCGTTTTTTAGTCTCCAGCTCACATGTTTTTGTCTCGGCTCAGGGAGGAGGGCTCCAGAGCACACTAATCTAGGCAGCAGCCACATCGCCCGCTCACAGCTTTGATGCCAGTAGCTCACAAAGTAGGATTTTTGCTCACAAGACCCCACAGCTTAGAAGGAGCGTTGGTTGAAATTAACTCTTCCACCCTCCTTGCAAAGCTCCAGATGTGAGCCGGGAAAGCTTTCCATGGCAGCAGGTGCTTGAGTCTGCCAGGAAAGCCCAAGAGAGGGCAGGTGCCCCCCCCATGTGTGTGTGTGTGGGGGGGGATATTTCTAGGACCCCTCAAAACAGGTCTTAAATCTAGGAGACAGGGGGGCACAGAAAACCACTAGGGCTACCAGGTCCCCCGGGTGGGCAGGGGTTTGCCCACTCTAGGGTCGCCCAACTCTCCAGCCTGGATCCGGCTGCTGGGGGGAACTCCACCCCCAAGGTGCTGGAATCGGGCCAACATGTACATCATCAGGGATGCTCTAGCGTTCGACTTAAAACTCTACGGTACTCCCCGACACAAAACTTCTCTCCCCCCCCCCACTGGATAGGAACAGCTCCCTGCCCTCCTCTAAGTGACAGCCCTTCAAATGCTTCAAGAGACCAATTATGTCCTTAAGGTGCTTCTGGACTCTTATTTAAGTTTGGGGGCAGTGGAGGAACTTTTATTTGAAGGTGCTCGGGGACATGGGCTCTTTTCTAGGTGCTCGGGGACATGGTGCTCGGGGACATGGGCCCCTCTGTCACTCCCAGCAGCCTCGCTGTTTCCTGGTGGGGAATATTCTCTGGCCTCCAAAGAGGGGAAACAGACTTCTGACAGAGGTGCTCGAACCCCTGGGGCAAGGAAAGGCCCAGATCCTCCTGGAATGTGGGGGGGGGGGGTTCTTCTCAAGCTGGCTACCCCTGCAGAGTCGCCCCCTTCCCCTCTGCCCCTCCAACTGAGGGTTCGGATTCCCCACCAGCCCAACCTCTGCTTGCCCCCACAGCCTCCACCACCGCCTTTGTGGGCCAGTGCTTCGTGGACGAGAAGGGAGTCGAGACGCTGGAGACCCTCTGGCTGCTGCGCGGAGAGGTGAAGACCCAAGGCGATGACTGGTTGGGCACCCGGTAAGGATCTGACCTCTTGGATGGGGAGAGGGAGGGGGGTCTTTCGAGCTGGAGCCGTGGAGCAGGACTCGCTGGCACAACCGGCCTGCACTCTCGGCTCCCACGGCTCCGGAGGGCTCACAGCCTCCCTGGTGGGGCTTCCTTGCCAGGGAAGGGCATCCGTTTCCCGCCATCCCTGGAGATGGAAGAATGCCGGGGAAAGAGCTTCATGTTGGGCCAGAAGAGCCCCCACTCTGCCCCTGACTGGTCTGTGTTTCTCCACAGGGTTGGCAAGAATGTCTTCAAACGCATCAAGTGAGAGCAGCCCAGACGCCGCCTGCCCTCCCCAGTCCTTGCTGCATCTGCCCAATAAACTGCCCTTTTTCATACTCAGATCTCCTCTCGTCTTTCTGCCTCTTGTGCCTGGTGGGAGGGATGGGGGGGGGGGGTCTCGGCTCCAGTCTTGAGTGTTTTCAAGGGGGGGGAAGAGTCTTTGCAGCCAAGCCTTTTCACGCCTCCAGGGGAGAGGTGGGACATGTCAGAATCTGCAGATTCTAACAAGGATTTCTGGGATCTCATGCTATATATTGTAACCTGACTTTGCTATGCTGTGAAAACCTGTTCCTGTACCAACTATGTAATCATGCCTATTGCTATTAGCTTGACTATATTCTGTGACCCCAGGATTATGGCTCTGACCAGGCCTGGTCTATGTATCTGGTTGCCCAGGAGAATGACAACTTCAAAGCATGAGAACAATGGGCCTCTCACACTCCTGCCTCTGCATTCCATTCCTCCAGGCTGGGAAGACAGGGGAGGACAGGGACCATTTCTTATCAACGTGCGAAAGCCTTGGGGAAAGCATTTGTTATGTGAAGATGGTTACATCTGAGGGGTCTGGTTTGGGAAGGGAAATTTACTGCTTCACACCTCACTTTCTTTCCTGTGGGAAGCAAACGGCCAGAGAACCTTTTGCCCGCGGTTTTCCCCCCTTGTTGATTGGTTACCTATGGGCAATTCAAATTGTGCTGGAGGGTATATTAGACCTGCTTCTATTGTATGCGTTATCTCTGACAATAATCCGAGGACCTGTACCAATGTAGAAATTGGAAATAAAGAACTGTGTTTCATCAACAAAGGTCTGATCCTTGACTACTTTGAGCAGAAGCCTCACAGATTGTCAGAGATGCATGACTGGGACTTGGCCGTTCCTGACCATGTTGGATGACGGCACTCTTCCCATCCCTACAACCGAAGATCAACCGGTGACCCCGGCGGACCAGGGTGCCGGTGGTGGAGGCGGCGGCGGGGAGCCCGAAGTGCCAGTGACTACGGCTCAGGGGGCTTACTACATCCCACGACCACCTCCTCATCAGAGCGTGACCCCGAGGTACTCATGGAGCAATTTCGGTCGTGGGACCGTCGACTCGTGGGTGCACAGTCGGAAGGGGGCACGGGTGTCGATCCAGGGAGACCGCACCGAGCACGGGAAGCCGAGCTTTCTGGGAGACAAGCGAGAGACGATCTACGGAGGAGACTGGTGTCCCCCGCCTTTGGAAGAGGAGAGAGGCGCACCTTACGGGCCCGATCTCTACGGGGAAGACCAGACCCAAGCCCTGGATCGTATGATGGGAGATTTGCGGATGCAACTCACCGCAGAATTGCGCGAGATAGCCCTCGATCTGCAGTACCAGTTCCGAGACGCCCTGACGGCTATGCAAGCAGCTCGCCCAGCCCTGGGGGGGGCCAGACCCCCAGGAGGGGGAGTCCCGCAGCCGCCGGTTCCCCCCGGAGGAGCTCCCGCGGGAGTTGTCCCGCCGCAAGTGCCGCTGCAGGTCCCGCAGCCCTTTCCCCGCCCGGTTCCCGCACCCGTACCGGCGCCGGCCCAAGTGCTGGCAGGGCCGATGGTCCGCCAGGCCCCCGCCGATCTGTTGACAGCTACTTTCGATGGGGATCCCGAGAAGCTGCGGTTCTTCCTCATAGAGATCGAGCGGTTTCTAGACACCTGGGGACATCTCTACCCCACCGAGAGGGACCGGATTGGCTACATCGGGTCCAAGCTGAGGGACACCGCCAGCGACTGGTATGTGAGCCTGCACAATGCCCCCGGGCCTGAGTTACGCTCCATGCACAACTTCATGTGGGCCCTCAGGCAACACTATGAGGACCCCTTGGGAGAAGAGAAGGCTCGGAACCAGTTACGGAAGCTGACCCAGGGGCGGTCCTCAGTGAGGGAGTACACCGACAAGTTCTGGCACATAGCGGCCAAGATTCGCGGCTGGACCCAAGATCTCTTCATCGAAAAGTACAGGGAAGGTCTTAACCCCGAGGTGTACGAGACGGTGCTGCGCGGGGGAAGACCAGGCTCGCTAGCCACCTGGATGAGAGTGGCCGCGGACGTGGAAGAACGCTTCACCCTCATCAAGATGGGAACTTCAGCGACTGCCCAAGCAAAAGCTGCCCAGAAGGTGAAGCCCAAACTGAACACCCAAGAGATCCGGGACGCCTGGTTCAAGCAGGGGCTCTGCATGAGGTGCGGGGAGAGCGGTCACTTCGCCTTGGCGTGCCCCCACGGTGGGGGAAAAGTCCCCAAGACCTCCACCCCGGTAGCCGGGAGCACCCCCAGTAAAGGGAAGACCTCGTTCAAGCCCCGGGCACTACAGCTGGAAGGGGCCACGAGCGAGCAAGGAGAGCTGGAGCTGATGGAAGCACAGATGTCGGGAAACTCCAACGGCCTGCAGTGAGCGGCGCAGAACTGCAGGTCCCCATCCGCGACGCGCCATCCCCGGTGAGCATCCCTGGCCCCTTACTGTATATGGTAGTGACTGTGATAGCACCCGGGACAGGGACCCACGTCTGGGTCCGGGCCCTAATTGACTCAGGGTGTGCCCGGGACTTGATTAGCCCTTTAGTAGTGGACGGGTTAGGGCCCAAAGTCACCCCATTGGGGGAGCCACTTACGTTTACCCAAATGGATGGATCGGAAATGAAAGAGGCATGTGTGGCAGAGACTGAGAGACTGATAGTGGGGACGGGGGAACACTGGGAGAGGAGAGCTTTCGTCATCACCCCCAGCACCCAGTTCCCCATGGTGTTGGGGAGTCCCTGGTTAAGCTCCCACGACCCCTACATCAAATGGAGCGAAGGGAAAATCTCCTGGGTGGACGAGAAGTGCCGAAACCATAAGTGGGACTCGGGATGGGGATCGGGGCCCCCCGCACCTCTCCAAGCGGCGGCGCTCACTCTGGTACCTTCCGCCGTTCCCAGGGAATATCGAGACTTAGTGGGGGTGTTCAGTGAAACTGAGGCAGATGAACTACCCCCCCACAGACTGTCGGACTGTGCTATAGAGCTGATCCCGGGAGAAAAGTTACCAAAGGGAAAACTCTATTCCATGAGCCCTTCGGAGCGGGAGGAGCTAAGGAAATTCCTAGACAAGAACTTGGAGTGAGGTTTCATCCGCCCCGCTAAGTCCCCATTCGCTGCCCCTGTTCTGTTCAGGAAAAAGAAGGACGGGGGGCTACGGTTGTGCACGGACTACAGGGGATTAAATGCAGTGTCAGCCTCCAATGCCTACCCCCTTCCCCTTATTAAGGACCTGTTAACAGAAGCAGCCAAAGGGAAGGTGTTCACTAAGTTGGATCTTCGAGATCCATACTTCCGGGTGCGCATCAGGGAGGGGGACGAATTTAAGACTGCTTTTAACACGCCATTGGGGCAATTCGAATACCTGGTGATGCCGTTCGGATTAAGTGGCGCGCCAGGGATCTTTATGAGCTTAATAAATGAAGTGCTACACAAGCATTTATTCAAGGGGGTGTTATGTTACTTAGATGATATCTTGATTTACTCTGCTGATAAGAAAGAGCATGTAAAATTGGTCCGAGAAGTGCTGTCAACTCTGTTAAAGAACCAGTTGTATGCTAAGCTGTCGAAATGTGAATTCCATAGGGATTCAGTGGATTTTCTGGGGTATCGCATTTCCCAGAAAGGGCTAGAAATGGATCCTACCAAGGTAGAGGCCATAGTGCAATGGGAAGCCCCCCGAACAAGAAAACAGCTTCAGAGTCTATTAGGATTTTGTAATTTCTACCGCACCTTCCTAAAAGACTTCGCCACGGTCACTCTCCCGCTAACTGAACTCCTTAAAACCAAGGGGAGGGGCCCGGAAGCAGGGAAGCCCGGGGAGAGAATAGCCTGGTCTGAGGATTGCCAAAAGGCGTTTGAAACCCTCAAGACCCTATTTACCTCGGAACCCATCCTGGCACACCCCGATGAAACCAAGGAATTTGTGGTGCATGTAGATGCTTCTGATGTGGCCATGGGGGGAGCCATCCTACAGAAGGGACAGGATGATAAGCTGCACCCTCTGGCTTATATATCAAAAAAGTTTAATGAGACAGAGAGGAATTGGTCAGTGTGGGACAAGGAGGCAGCAGCCATACGACTGGCCCTCACCACCTGGCGGCATTGGCTAGAAGGAGCGCAGACCTCTTTTGAAATTTGGACTGATCACAAAAATCTGGAAGCCTTGCGCACCCAGAGGTCCCTGAATGCGAAACAGCTCCGATGGGCCGATTTTTTCTCAAAATTTAATTTCGTGCTTAAGCACTTTCCTGGGAGAGCCAATTCGTTAGCAGACGCGCTATCCAGATTACCCCAGCACGAGAGTCAAAAGGAAGAAGTGTTCGACTCCGTGTTCTCCCCCCAACAGTTGGGAGGAGCTGTCACTACCCGAAGCCAGAGCAAGCAGGCAGCAGTAGAGTCGTGGGGGGATAAATGGGGGGGGAACTACTCCCCGGAAGAGGCTGAAGAATTGGGAAACATAGAGGACTGTTCCCTCCAGGAAAACAAGTGCTGGTATCATGGGGACAAACTCGTGGTACCTCGAGCCAGATGAAAAGACATACTGCTAACTTGTCATTCATCAAAACTGGCAGGGCACTTTGGGTTCTTAAAGACGCTTAATTTAGTTCAACGGCAATTCTGGTGGCCGCGCATGCGCAAGGATATCTCGGACTTTGTTACTGCCTGCCAAACCTGTTTGATGTGCAAAAGGAGGGGAGGGAAAGTCCCAGGACTGTTGCATCCGTTGCCCACCCCCTCTCGCCCATGGGAAGCGATAGCTATGGACTTCATCACCAACCTGCCACCCTCAAAAGGAAAAAACGTTATTTGGGTGGTGGTAGACATGTTCCCGAAACAAGCCCATTTTACCCCGTTTAAACAGCTACCCACCGCTAAGGGATGGCTAAAGCTTTTTTCAACCACGTGATAAAGTTACATGCTTTTCCCAGACGTGTGGTATCCGATCGGGGCAGTCAGTTCGTTGCCAACTTCTGGCGGGAGCTCTTGAGTCTGATGGACATTGAACCAGCCCTAAGCTCGGGTTACCACCCAGAGACCGACGGCCAATCCGAACGAACTAATCAAATCCTGGAACAATTCCTGAGATGTTACACTAACTACCATCAGGACAATTGGGTGGAACTACTGCCGTTTGCGGAGTATAGTTATAACAATGCTATTCATTCATCTACGGGTGTATCCCCGTTCATGGCGGTGGGAGGCTTCGAAGGGAAACCACTACCCACCATAGAGGAAACGCCAAACACCCCCCCACGGACTTTAAACGTTGGTGGGCAACTTTACAAGACTCATGGCCACTGATTGCTAAGACACTGGACAAAGCTAAAGAGGATTACAAGAAGTATGCAGACCGTAGCAGAGCAGAGGGCTGGGACTTACAGCCAGGGGATTCAGTCTACTTGTCCACCAAAAATATACATGGATTGCAACCCAGCAGGAAACTGGGGTGGAAATATGTCGGCCCCTACAAAGTGTTGCGCAAGATTTCTGATGTGTCTTTTGAACTGGAATTGCCTAAGTCACTGAGTTCTGTGCATCCTGTTTTTCATTTCAGCTTGCTGAAGAAGAATGCTGGGCCGAATGCATGGCATCCAGTTCCTCCGACTCCTCCTCCACTGATGAAAGGGGGGGCATCCCATTTTGAAATTTCTGAAATCCTTGATTCAAAAATGCGTAGGGGCCGCTTGCTATATCTAGTCAAGTGGGTAGATTTTGGCCCGGAACTGAATGAGTGGGTTCGTTCTGAAAATGTTCATGCTCCTAAGTTAGTTAAAGCTTTCCATAATAAATTTCCAGATAAGCCGGGGTAGATTGATTTTTCGGGTGGCAGTGTGTCAGAATCTGCAGATTCTAACAAGGATTTCTGGGATCTCATGCTATATATTGTAACCTGACTTTGCTATGCTGTGCAAACCTGTTCCTGTACCAACTATGTAATCATGCCTATTGCTATTAGCTTGACTATATTCTGTGACCCCAGGATTATGGCTCTGACCAGGCCTGGTCTATGTATCTGGTTGCCCGGGAGAATGACAACTTCAAAGCATGAGAACAATGGGCCTCTCACACTCCTGCCTCCGCATTCCATTCCTCCAGGCTGGGAAGACAGGGGAGGACAGGGACCATTTCTTATCAACGTGCGAAAGCCTTGGGGAAAGCATTTGTTATGTGAAGATGGTTACATCTGAGGGGTCTGGTTTGGGAAGGGAAATTTACTGCTTCACACCTCACTTTCTTTCCTGTGGGAAGCAAACGGCCAGAGAACCTTTTGCCCGCGGATTTTCCCCCTTGTTGATTGGTTACCTATGGGCAATTCAAATTGTGCTGGAGGGTATATTAGACCTGCTTCTATTGTATGCGTTATCTCTGACAATAATCCGAGGACCTGTACCAATATAGAAATTGGAAATAAAGAACTGTGTTTCATCAACAAAGATCTGATCCTTGACTACTTTGAGCAGAAGCCTCACAGGACATAGGGAAAACACAAGAACATCAAAGAAGCCATGTTGGATCAGCCCAGTGGCCCCTCCAGTCCAGTACTCTGTGTCACACTGTGGCCAAAACCCAGGTGCCATATGGAAGTCCACCAGTAGAGCGACAACTCCAGAAGCCCTTCCACTATTGCCCCCCCCCCAAGTACCAAGACAGAGTATCACTGCCCCTGACGTAAGAGAAGCCATGCTGGATCAAGCCAGTGCCCTATCTAGTCCAATACTGTGTGTCACACAGTGGCCAAAACCCAGGGGCCATCAGGAGTTCCTCCCAGCAGAGCTAGAACTCCAGAAGCCCTCTCCCACTGTGGCTCCCTAAACACCACAAATAGACAGCACCACTGCCCCAGACGTAAGAATGTAAGAGAAACCATGTTGGATCAAGCCAGTGGCCCATCTAGTCCAACACTTTATGTCATACAGTTGCCAAAACCCAGGTGCCATCAGGAGATCTACCAGTGGGGCCAAAATTCCTGATGCCCTTCCACTGGTGCCCCCCAAGTACCAAGAAGACAGAGCATCACTGCCCCAGACATAAGAACATAAGAGAAGCCATGTTGGATAAGGCCAATGGCCCATCCAGTCTGACATTCTGTGTCACACAATGGCCAAAAGTTCCAGGTGCCATCAGGAGGTCCACCAGTGGGGCCAGAACTCCGGAAGCCCTCCCACTGTGGCCCCCCAAGTACCAAGAAGACAGAGCATCACTGACCGAGACAAAGTGTTTTGTCTATACCTTGTAGCTAAGAGAACATAAGAGAAGCCATGTTGGATCAGGCCAATGGCCCAGTCCAACACTCTGTGTCACACAGTGGCCAAAACCCAGGTGCCATCAGGAGGTCCACCAGTGGGGCCAGAACTCCAGAAGCCCTCCCACTATTGCCCCCCCCCCCCAAGGACCAAGAATACAGAGCATCACTGCCCCAGACAGAGTGTTCCATCTCTACCTAAGAGGACAGAAGAACATGAGAGAAACCATGTTGGATCAGACCAGTGTCTCATCTAGTCCAACATTCTGTCTCACACGGTGGCCAAAGCCTAGGGGCCATCAGGAGGTGGCAAGAGAGGAAGCTTTGGTCCAGGTGCCAGCCACTGCCACCCTGAAAATCCCTGCAGGGCAAATTCACACAGCCTGCTGGCTGCTACATGGGGGGGGGGGGGCGATCTACGAAGGCAGCAAATTCTACAGTTCAGTTACTCATTGAGTAAAGAGGTATTTCCCATTGTCTGTCCTTAGTCTGCTGGCCTTCAACTTCATCAGGTGGCCGGGGATTCCACTGTTATGGGCGGGGGTGTGTGGGGAGTTTATCCACTTTCTCCCCCCAGTGCATCATCTAATAAAGCTCCGTGTCATTGATTGATTGAAGACAAATCAGCCAGTATCATAGTGCCCCTGTGTGTGACCTCATGTGGAATATTGTATACAGTTCTGGTCACTGCACCTCAGAAAGGATACAGCATTGGAATGCAGATGTACAACTAACAGCAGAAGACTGGAGCTCAATTTGGAATAGTCCGAGTCGAACATCAACAATATTCGTTATTAAAGCACAAGGTTTTAAAATAATGGCTAGATGGCACGTTTCCCCATCCTTATTGCATAGATTAGATAAGAACTATTCACCAAAGTGTATGAAACAATGTGGCCAGATGGCAAATTTTTTGCATTGTTGGTGGCATTGCCCATTAATACAGGAATTCTGGAAGAAAATAATTCTTGAAATGCACGAAATAACCTTAGAGCAAATCCCTTTGAAACCAGAGGTAATATTACTTGACAACTGGTCACTATTTAAAATACAAAAAAGTCAGCAAGAAGAAGAGAAGAAGAGGAGATTGGATTTGTATCCCGCCCTTCACTCACTTGGAGTCTCAGAGCGGCTTACAAACTCCTTCCCCTTCCCCTCCCCACAACAGACACCCTGTGAGGTAGGTGGGGCTGAGAGAGCTCTGACAGAAACTGCTCTTTTTCGAAAACAGCTGTGCCAGAACTATGGCTTGCCCAAGGTCATCCAGCAGCTGCAAGTGGAGGAGTGGGGAATCAAACCCGGTTCTCCCAGATTAGAGTCCGCACACTGAACCGCTATACCGAACGGGCTTTGTGTCAGAAAAGAAATCATTTCAATTTTACTAACGGTAGCTAAAAATATGATAGCAGCAAAATGGATTGAAAAATGGGCTCCCTCAGTTCAACAAGGGCAGCAAAAGATACGGGACTATTGTATTCCGAGCAAAATGTCTTTTAAAATGTTTAGTGACTCTGGAATGCAATATCAAAATAAGATAGTAGCTATTTCATTTTCTATTGTTAATTATCAAACAGAAAAGAAGGTCCTTCCACAAAACCCTCTGTACAATGAGATTATATATTTTTAACAGTTCTTTTGTACTTAACATTTTTTATACACTTGTCACACTGTACGGTTTTTGTTGGATGTTGAAATGTTTAAAAATTGTTAATAAAAAAAAGATATAGCATTGGAGAAAGTGCGGGAAAGGGCAACTAAAACGATTAAGGGGCTAGAATACCTTCACTATGAAGAAAGGTTAAGAAAGTTGGGGCTTTTGAGTTTGGAGTAGTGATGATTGGGAGGGGGGTGTGTGCCAAAAGTGTGCCCGGGATAGAGCAGGTAGAGAAAGAAGTCCTTTTCTCCTTTTCTCACAATACAAGAATTTGTAGGCAGTCAATTAAATGAATGAGCAGTGGGCTTAGAACAGATCAAAGGAAGTATTTCTTCACCCAAAGAGTCCTTAACAAATGACATTCACTGCTGCAGGAAGTGGTGGCGGCCACAAGCATGGAGAGCTTCAACAGGGGATTGAATAAATATCTGGGGCAGAGTCCATCAGTGGCTATTAGTCACAAGGCATAGATTGAACACTCTGTCTGGGGCAGTGATGCTCTGTATTCTTGGTGCTGGGGGGGGGGGGCCAACAGTGGGAGAGATTCTGGAGCTCTGGCCCCGCTGGTGGACCTCCTGATGACACCTGGGGTTTGACCACTGTATGATAGAGTGTTGGACCGGAGGGGCCATTGGCCTGATCCAACATGAGTTCTCTTCTGGTCTTCTGTTCTCTGTATTCTTGGGACTTGGGGACAAGAGTGGAAGGGTTTCTGGAGTTCTGGCCCCATTGGTGGACCTCCTGATGGCACCTGGTATTTTTGTAACAAATTGAAAAGCGGGGGTGACAGGTATCAAACATGAAAACCACACAAATCACACTGCGATACACATGACATTTGATAAAATTTATATTACTTATACGAAATAGCAATTTGTTCAACCTGCTTAACTTGACAATGTTACAAAATTACAATATTACAATGAGCACCCGGTTTAAACTCATTTCCACAGTAGTCTTCCTCAGGAGTAATTCATTATTGTATTTTGTAAGGAGGTGTCAGATTCTTGATCAAGTTCAAATATATATATAGGAGCAAACTTCTTAGTTTCCTCCAGCATGAGGAGGCTTTTGCACCAAGAAAGCATGGGCTAGCTCCCGATATAAACACTTATAAAGGAACCATAAGTTAGTTAGAATAAACATATAAATAATAATATATTATAGTTCATAATGATTGGGTTCCATTCAGCTTCATGTTGCTTTATTAATTACCATGGTTTTTCCAGGATACTTTGAAGAAACTAAGAAGTTTGCTCCTAGATATATTTTTGAACTGGAAAGAAAGTACTTTTCTCACAATACAGAACTTGTAGGTAGTCAATTAAATGAATGAGCAGTGGGCTTAGAACAGATCAAAGGAAGTACTTCTTCACCAAAAGAGTCCTTAACACATGACATTCACTGCTGCAGGAAGTGGTGGCGGCCACAAGCATGGAGAGCTTCAACAGGGGATTGAATAAATATCTGGGGCAGAGGTCCATCAGTGGCTATTAGTCACAAGGCATAGATTGAACACTCTGTCTGGGGCAGTGATGCTCTGTATTCTTGGTGCTTGGGGGGGGGGCAACTGTGGGAGAGCTTCTGGAGCTCTGGCCCCGCTGGTGGACCTCCTGATGACACCTGGGGTTTGACCACTGTATGATAGAGTGTTGGACCAGAGGGGCCATTGGCCTGATCCAACATGAGTTCTCTTCTGGTCTTCTATTCTCTGTATTCTTGGGACTTGGGGACAAGAGTGGAACGGTTTCTGGAGTTCTGGCCCCATTGGTGGACCTCCTGATGGCACCTGGTATTTTTGTAACAAATTGAAAAGCGGGGGTGACAGGTATCAAACATGAAAACCACACAAATCACACTGCGATACACATGACATTTGATAAAATTTATATTACTTATACGAAATAGCAATTTGTTCAACCTGCTTAACTTGACAATGTTACAAAATTACAATATTACAATGAGCACCCGGTTTAAACTCATTTCCACAGTAGTCTTCCTCAGGAGTAATTCATTATTGTACTTTGTAAGGAGGTGTCAGATTCTTGATCAAGTTCAAAAATATATATAGGAGCAAACTTCTTAGTTTCCTCCAGCATGAGGAGGCTTTTGCACCAAGAAAGCATGGGCTAGCTCCCAATATAAACACTTATAAAGGAACCATAAGTAAGTTAGAATAAACATATACATAATAATATATTATAGTTCATAATGATTGGGTTCCATTCAGCTTCGTGTTGCTTTATTAATTACCATGGTTTTTCCAGGATACTTTGAAGAAACTAAGAAGTTTGCTCCTAGATATCAAGAATCTGACACCTCCTTACAAAATACAATAATGAATTACTCCTGAGGAAGACTTCTGTGGAAATGAGTTTAAACCGGGTGCTCATTGTAATATTGTAATTTTGTAACATTGTCAAGTTAAGCAGGTTGAACAAATTGCTATTTTGGATAAGTAATATAAATTTTATCAAATGTCATGTGTATCGCAGTGTGACCTGGTATTTTTGGCCACTGTGTGACACAGAGCATTGGACTGGATGGGCCATTGGCCTGATCCAACATTGGCTTCTCTTCTTCTGTCAGCCCTGGTCAGTATTTGGATGGGAGGCCAGCAAGCAAGTCCAATGTTGCGACGCAGAGGCAAGCAATGGCAAACTGCCTTTGTTCTCCTCTTTCCTTGAAAACCCCGTGGGGTCATCATCATCATAAGTCAGCTGTGTGACCTGATGGCACTTTCCTCCACCACCAAGGACAGAGGGTCTTGCCCTGGATGGCCCAGACTAATCCAGTCTTCATTAGATCGTGGCTGCGAAGCAAATTCGGTCAGATCTACTATCTTTTGAGAACAGTCCTTCCTAAGCCTGGTGCTTGGGGAGGGGGGCAACAGTGGGAGGGCTTCTAGTGTCCAGGGAATGTCAGTTTCAGCCCCATTATACTCTATGGGCCATTGAAATCAATGGCAAAAACTCATAGGGTATATGAGGGGCTGGAGGAAAGGGGATTTGAGATTTGAGGGAAAGGCTCCAAACTTGCAGGGTAGCTCCTTGAAATACCCTCTCCTTGAAATACCCACCAAGTTTCAAGAAGATTGGACCACGGGGTCCAATTCTATGGGCCCCCGAACAGGTTGTCCCATCCCCTCCATTGTTATCTATGGTGGGGAAAAATGTTACCTTTTTTGCTACCATAGAGAACAATTGAGAGAATGGGGGCAACCTGTTTGGAGACCCCCTGGTCCAATCTTCTTGAAACTTGGTGGGTATTTGTGGGAGGGGTCCCAGCAGCTACCCTGCAAGTTTGGAGCCTCTCCCTCAAACCCCCTCCCCTCCAGTCACTTGTAAAGTTGCCACTGAATTTCAGCAGCAATTCGGCAGCAGGTTGAATCAGATCAGAGAATCTGATTCGGCCCATGGCTGCCCTAGTGGCCACTCCTGAGCTGGCCCCAACGGATCCCTGCTCCCAGGAAAGTGCTTTTAAGATCGAGTTTTTAAGTCTCCCAGCTTCTAAGGTTGCAGTGGAGCAGACATCTGAGATGGCAGAGTGTGTGGTTTCCCCAGAAAGACAGCTTCCTGCTTGTCCTCGTTTACCAGAAAGGGTGGCCGAGTGTTTTGGCATACAGGTGGCAAGGTTTTGACGTATTTCATGCACACTCTACTTCCCTGTTCCCATCTCCTTATCAACGGCTCAGTTATTGGAAATGGTGACCTGTCTATAGAAACTGTCAGAGTCTGGGCGCAGGCAGGGAGAGAGAAAGCGAAAGTCCAAGTTCCGTCCGAGATCAGAATCAAGGGGTGGCAAGCGGGAGCCAAAAGAACGGAGTCTGAAGTACAAACCGAGAGTGTGGTCCTTGGAGTCAAGGAGCCGAGAGTTCAAAGCACGAATCAGAAATCAGGAGCATGGGCGAGGGATGGGCAGAGCATCGTCAAACTGACGAGTCGCTGGCACGTGGAACCAGCGTCAGGAGGGGAAGCTATATACCCCTCAGGTGCCGGGGTTAATTAGTGCTCAGCATGTGCATCCCAGCTTCTGTTAGAACTCAGTGCTAAGGGACTGCCTGCTGTGCAGACGCGCCTCCCTCCACTGGGACGCTAAGCCTTGCCTGAGCTGGTTCTGCAAACGCACCGTCAGAGGAGGCGAGTCTGGGGGGCTGCCTCTCAGGCAGCTGTTGCTGGGACA
>JARCFY010000222.1:0-20000 GCA_029233225.1 Lepidodactylus listeri | reverse complement strand
ATAGCAACAACATTGTACATAAAGTGTTGTGTAAATTTGGTAACACATCAGCAATAAGACTGCATAGCTGACGTATGAGAATCAGTTTTATCTAATACTAAACACAGCACGAAGAGTATTTCGTTTTTATCAAAAAGCTTCTAGAAAAAACTAAAGCTAGAAGGTAGTTGTTGTACTCCTTAATTCCAGAAGTAATATAATGGCGACACATCAGGTGATGTGATCCAGGGGTTGTGAAGCATAG
Source organism: Lepidodactylus listeri (assembly GCA_029233225.1). Lineage (NCBI taxonomy): Eukaryota > Metazoa > Chordata > Lepidosauria > Squamata > Gekkonidae > Lepidodactylus > Lepidodactylus listeri. Next base: position 19,756 of record JARCFY010000222.1, on the reverse strand, counting down.
CAGTATAACAAGGCTTGGTATGTAGGATTGTGTGGTTGTAGGTCAGAAGAAGAAGAAGAAGAAGAAGAAGAAGAAGAAGAGATTGGATTTATACCCCGCCCTCCACTCCCCAAGGGAGTCTCAGAGCGGCTTACAAATTCCTTCCCCTTCCCCGCCCCACAACAAACACCAGGTGGGGCTGAGAGAGCTCTTTCCCAAGCTGTCCTTGAGGGAACAGCTGGTACAGAGCTATGGCTTGCCCAAGGTCATCCAGCAGCTGCATGTGGAGGAGTGGGGAATCAAACCCGGCTCTCCCAGATTAGAGTCCGCGCACTTCACCACTACACCAAACTGAGGCAGAAAGAAATTCCATGAAAGGGAACCACTCCCATAACTACAGTATGTCTGAATTCTTTTGTTTCTTTCTTTGCTCCTTTCCTTCTCTTTTTTCCTGCTCCCACAATCGACCTGGGGCACAAACTGCATTTCGCCTGCAAGAGTCCCCTAAATAAATAACACTTCTTCCCGCAGATGGATTATGCAGAGCCCAGCGGCCAAGAGCTGAGCAGGCCGAAAACGAGCTGCTAAGCAGACAAAACTGCTGAGGCTTTCTTGTGGCAGCCGTTCTTATTAGGAGCTCACTGTTTTCTTTAATCAGGGAAAGGAAGAACAGGCCCCATAGAGAGGACGAATGTAGCTTAAGAACATAAGAAAGGCCCTGTTGAATCTGACCAATGGTCCATCTAGTCCAGCATGCTGTATCAAGCAGAGGCCAACCAGTTCCTCTGGAAGGCCAACAACAGGGCAGAGAGGCTGAGACCTTCCCTGGGAAGAACATCAGAAGGGCCCTGCTGGATCAGACCAACGGTCCATCTAGTCCACCAGCACCCTGCATCAAACGGGGGCCAGCCAGTTCCTCTGAAAGGCCAAAAACAAGGCAGAGAGGCTGAGGCCTTCCCTAGTAAGAACTAGGGTTGCCAAATCTGGGTTGGAAAATACCTGGAGATTTTGGAGGCGGGACCAGGAGAGGGCGGGGTTTGGGGAGGGGAGGGGAGGGGCCTCAGCATAGTACACTACCATAGAGTCCACCCTTCAAAGCAGCCATTTTCTCCAGGGGAGCTGATCTCTCTCAGCTGGAGACCAGTTGTAAAAGCGGGGGATCCCAAGGCCCCACCTGGAGGCTGGCAACCCTAGTAAGAACATTAGAAGAGCACTGCTGGTTTATACGAATGGTCCATCCAGTCCAGCATCCTGTCTCATACAGTGGCCAGCTGGGTCCTTTAGAGGACCAACAACAAGGCATAGAGGCTGAGGCCTTCCCTTAATGTTGCCTCCTGGCTCTGGGGTTCAGAGGATCACTGCCTCTGAATGTGGAGGTTCCCCTCAGCTGCCACGGCTGGTAGCCATTGATAGACATACTCCATGCATCTATCTAATTCCCTTTTAAAGCTGTTTATTTCTGTGGCCATCATGACATCCGCTGGCAGCGAATTCCACATTTTAATCGCTCTCTGTGTCAAGTAGTATTTCCATTTCTCCATCCTGAACCTGTCCTGCCTTAATCTTCCCCTTTTTTCAAGAACTGTGCATGTGTGCGACTGTGAACTTCAGCCGATAAGAAGGTTGAAAACCAAGGACACACTTCTGGGGGAGAGGAAAAACCCATGTAGGTGCTGGGGAGAAGGTGGCGATGTGTTCCCAAAGGGTGTGAATCAAAACTGACATGGCACGTTCTGATCTGACCACGCCGCTCCAGTAGGAGCTCTTTCACACTTTACAGGAAGTGATGTCACACTAGACGCTGGCTGGTTCCTTGCAAGGTGGGAGAACAGCCTCCCAGTGCCGGTCTAGTTAGACTTACGAGCAGGGGTCATTTCGTAGAAAAAGAGGCGCAGGAGCTCATTAGCATAATCTATTAGCATAGTTTATTTGCATATGCCACACACCCCTGACATCACTGGAAGTATGTCAGAAGGCAAGAAAGAAAGGGGAGAGGAGGAGACAGAGAGAGACAGAGAGAGAGAGAGAAAGAGAGTGAGAGAGAAGGAAGGAAGGAAGGAAGGAAGGAAGGAAGGAAGGAAGGAAGGAAGGAAGGAAGGAAGGAAGGAAGGAAGAAAGAAAGAAAGAAAGAAAGAAAGAAAGAAAGAAAGAAAGAAAGAGAACAGCTATTAATCCAAGCCTCAGAAATACCACTATTCTGGGAGGATAGCTTCAGTGGTGGCTGAAGCCTTCAGAAGGCTGGTTGGAGAAACAAGGACCTTTCCAGGGGACGGGGTCATTTTGCTGCAGCCAGGACACAAGCAGGCATTCCCCCGCCGGGGGGGGGGGGGCATTGGCACCAACTCCGGGAGCTATGCTCCCCCGAGCTCCTGCTCAAAAGGACCCCTGCTTACAAATCCCACGTAAGAGGTGTTCAGCTGCTTTCCCTGCACCATAGGCGTCAACTACGGAGGGGGGGGGGCTCGAGGGTTCGAGCCACCCCCGAAATTTCCCGGGGGGGGGACTGAGCCCCCCCCCGGGGAAACGGTGCACCCTCCGCCATGCCTCCCTCTGCCCTTCCTAGGGCTGCCGCCGCCGTCTCTCTCCCCCCCCTGCCCCCAGCCTGGCCACTCTGACCCTCCCTCCGTCCATCTAGGGGCCAGCTAAGCAAATGCCCAGCTGGCCCCTGGACGGACGGAGGGAGGGATGGAAGCAGGAGCAGTCAGGTGGGGGGGAGGCGGCGGCGGCATGGTCCTGGCGGGCGCACACACAAAGCGTGCGCACATGGAAGAGCCCCCCCAGGAGTTTTTAAACTCTACGCCCCTGCCCTGCACTACATCATAGTGTGGCAGCAAAGAACAGAAGCTGGAATTGTTTACCCGCGGGGCTGCCTATAAGACGGGCAGGAGCTCGGGTCAGCCCGCAGAGCGAGGATGGAGAGGCACTCGCGCAAGCTCACCTGGGCCCTGCTGGCCGCGCTCCTGCTCGCCTCGGCGGCGGCGGACGCCCCGTCGACCAAGGCGAAGAGGTAGGGCTGGGGGGAGTCTGTGTCAGAATCTGCTGATTCAGACATGAATGTTTGCTATGCTTCCTCTTGCTTTGTGCTATGTGTACCCTGTGCTTGCACCTATTATGTATCCATGCTTATTGCTTTTAGTTGCCCCTATGCCCACCATGTTACCATATCCCTTCCCCGGAGGACTGTATGCCCTGTGACCCCAGGTTTATGGCTCTGACCAGGCCTGGTCTGTGTAACTGTTTGCCCGGGAGAATGACAACTTCAAAGCATGGGAACAATGGGCCTCTCACACTCCTGCCTCCGCATTCCATTCATCCCTGCTGGGAAGACAAGGGGAGGACAGAGACCAATTCTTATCAACGTGCGAAGGCCTTGAGGAGAAGCATTTGTTATGTGAATATGGTTACATCTAAGGGGTCTGGTTTGGGAAGGGAGATTTACTGCTTAACACCTAGCTTTCTTTCCTGTGGGAAGCAAACGGCCACAGACCCCTTTTTGCCTGCCGTTTTTCCCCTTTGCTGATTGGTTACCTATGGGCAATTCAAATTCTACTGAAAGGTATAATAGACCTGCTTCTATCATATGCATTATCTCTGACAATAATCCGAGAACCTGTACCAATGTAGAGATTGGAAATAAAGAACTGTGTTTCATCAACAAAGATCTGATCCTTGACTACTTTGAGCAGAAGTCTCACAGATTGTCAGAGATCTGTGACTGGGACTTGGCCGTTCCTGACCATGTTGGACGACGGTACTCTTCCCATCCCTACTACCGAAGACCAGCCGGTAACCCCGGGGGACCAGGGTGCCAGTGGTGGAGGAGGCGGCGGGGAGCCCGAAGTGCCAGTGACTATGATTCAAGGGGCTCACTACATCCCGCGCCCACCTCCTCATCAGAGCGTGACCTCGAGGTACTCATGGAGCAACTTCGGTCGTGGGATCGTGGACTCCTGGGTGCACGATCGGAAGGGGGCATGGGTGTCGATCCAGGCGGATCACATTGACCGCGGGAAGCCGAGTTTCCTGGGAGACGAGCGCGAGATGACCTACGGAGGAGAGTGGCGTCCCCCGCCCCTGGAAGAGGAGAGAGTCGGACCGTACAGGGCCGATCCCTACGGGGAAGACCAAACTCAAGCCCTGGACCGTATGATGGGAGATTTACGGTTCCAACTCACCACAGAATTGCGCGAGCTAGCCCTCGACCTGCAGTATCAGTTCCGAGACGCCCTCACGGCTATGCAAGCAGCTCGCCCAGCCCTGGCCGGGGTAGGACCCCCCGCAGGGGGAGTCCAGCAACCGGTGGTTCCTCCCGGAGGAGTCCCGGCGCAGGTGCCGCCGCAAGTGCCGCCGCAGGTCCCTCAGCCCGTTCCCCGTCAGGTGCCTGCACCCATACCTGCGCCGGCCCCTGCGCCGGCAGGGCCGATGTTTTGCCCGGCCCCCGCCGATCCGTTGATGGCTACTTTCGATGGGGACCCCGAGAAGTTGCGGTTCTTCCTCCTAGAGATCGAACGGTTCCTAGACACATGGGGACACCTCTACCCCACCGAGAGGGACCGGATTGGCTACATCGGGTCCAAGCTGAGGGACACCGCCAGCGACTGGTACGTGAGCCTGCACAACGCCCCCAGGCCTGAGTTGCGCTCAGTGAACAACTTCATGTGGGCCCTCGAACACCACTACGAGGACCCCTTGGGAGAAGAAAAAGCCCGGAACCAACTGCGGAGGCTGACCCAAGGGCGGTCCTCGGTGAGGGACTACACCGACAAGTTCCGGTGCATCGCGGCCAAGATTCGCGGCTGGACCCAAGACCTGTTCATTGAGAAGTACCGGGAGGGCCTGAGCCACGAGGTGTACGAGACGGTGCTGCGAGGGGGAAGACCGGGATCGCTGGCCGCCTGGATGAGAGCGGCCGCGGACGTAGAAGAACGCTTCACCCTCATCAAGATGGGAACTTCAGCGGTGGCCCAAACCAAAGCAGCTCAGAAGGCGAAACCCAAGCCGAATCTGCAAGAGATCCGGGATGCCCGCTTCAAGCAGGGGCTCTGCATGAGATGCGGGGAGAGTGGCCACTTAGCCTCGGCGTGCCCCCGGGGGGGGGGGAAGTCCCAAAAACCTCCACCCCGGTAGCCGGGAGCACCCCTAGCAAAGGGAAGACCTCATTCAAACCCCGGGCACTACAGCTGGAAGGGGCCGCGAGCGAGCAGGGAGAGCTGGAGCTGACGGAAGCGCAGATGTTGGGAAACTCCAACGGCCTGCAGTGAGCGGCGCAGAACTGCAGGTCCCCATCCACGACTCGCCATCTCCGGTGAGCATCCCTGGCCCCTTACTGTATATGGTAGTGACTGTAATAGCCCCCGGGACCGGGACCCATATCCGTGTCCGAGCACTAATTGACTCAGGGTGTGCCCGGGACTTGATTAGCACTCTGGTAGTGGAGGGACTAGGACCTAAGGTCGCCCCATTGGGGGAGCCACTCACGTTCACGCAAATGGACGGTTCAGAAATGAAAGAGGCGTGTGTGGCAGAGACCGAGAGACTGATTGTGGGGACGGGGGAGCATTGGGAGAAGAGAGCTTTTGTCATCACCCCTAACACCCAATTCCCCATGGTGTTGGGGAGCCCCTGGCTAAGCTCCCATGACCCCTATATCAAATGGAGTGAAGGGAAGATCTCCTGGGTGGATGAAAAGTGCCAAGACCACAAATGGGACATGGGGTGGGGGCCAGGACCTCCGGCACCTCTCCGAGCGGCGGCGCTCACTCTGGTGCCCGCGGCAGTCCCCCGGGAATATCGAGACTTAATGGGAGTGTTCAGTGAGACCGAAGCAGATGAACTACCCCCCCACAGACTATCGGATTGTGCCATAGAGTTGATCCCGGGAGAAAAACTACCGAAGGGGAAACTTTACTCCATGAGTCCTCTGGAGCGGGAGGAGCTAAGGAAATTCCTAGACAAAAATTTGGAGCGTGGCTTCATCCGCCCCGCTAAGTCCCCCTTCGCGGCCCCTGTTCTGTTCCGGAAAAAGAAAGACGGGGGGCTACGATTGTGCACGGACTACAGAGGATTAAATGCAGTGTCTGCTTCCAACGCCTACCCCCTCCCCCTTATTAAAGACTTATTAACGGAGGCGGCCAAGGGGAAAGTGTTCACTAAGTTGGACCTCCGAGACGCATATTTCCGGGTGCGCATCAGGGAGGGGGATGAGTTCAAGACTGCATTTAACACACCGTTGGGACAGTTCGAATACCTGGTGATGCCGTTCAGCTTAAGTGGCACGCCAGGGGTCTTTATGAGCTTAATAAATGAAGTGTTGCACAAGCATTTATTCAAGGGGGTGTTATGTTACTTAGATGATATCTTGATCTACTCTGCTGATAAGAAAGAACATGTGCAGTTGGTCCGGGAAGTGCTTTCAACCCTGTTGAAAAATCAGTTGTATGCAAAGTTGTCTAAATGTGAATTCCATCGGGATTCAGTGGATTTCCTGGGGTACCGCATTTCTCAGAAGGGACTGGAGATGGACCCTGCCAAGGTAGAGGCCGTAGTTCAGTGGGAAGCCCCCCGAACGAGAAAACAACTTCAGAGTCTTTTGGGATTTTGTAACTTCTACCGCACCTTCATAAAAGACTTTGCTACAGTCACCCTCCCGCTGACTGAACTCCTAAAAACCAAGGGGAGGGGCCTGGAAGCGGGGAAGCCCTGGGAGAGAATAGCCTGGACTGGAGAATGCCAAAAGGCGTTCGAGACTCTTAAGACTCTTTTCACCTCGGAGCCCATACTGGCTCACCCCGATGAGACCAAGGAATTTGTAGTTCATGTAGACGCGTCGGATGTGGCCATGGGGGGGGGCATCCTACAGAAAGGGCCAGATGGGAAGCTGCACCCTCTTGCCTACATCTCGAAAAAATTTGAGGGGGAGGCACCCCATTTTGAAATTTCTGAAATCCTGATGAAGGGGGAGGCACCCCATTTTGAAATTTCTGAAATCCTTGATTCTAAAATGCGTAGGGGCCACTTATTATACTTAGTTAGATGGGTAGACTTTGGCCCGGAACAAAATGAGTGGGTTCGTTCTGAAAATGTGCATGCTCCTAAGTTAGTGAAAGCATTTCATAAAAGGTTCCCAGACAAACCCGGGTAGATTTATTTTTGGGGTGGCAGTGTGTCAGAATCTGCTGATTCAGACATGAATGTTTGCTATGCTTCCTCTTGCTTTGTGCTATGTGTACCCTGTGCTTGCACCTATTATGTATCCATGCTTATTGCTTTTAGTTGCCCCTATGCCCACCATGTTACCATATCCCTTCCCAGGAGGACTGTATGCTATGTGACCCCAGGTTTATGGCTCTGACCAGGCCTGGTCTGTGTAACTGTTTGCCCGGGAGAATGACAACTTCAAAGCATGGGAACAATGGGCCTCTCACACTCCTGCCTCCGCATTCCATTCGTCCCTGCTGGGAAGACAAGGGGAGGACAGAGACCAATTCTTATCAACGTGCGAAGGCCTTGAGGAGAAGCATTTGTTATGTGAATATGGTTACATCTAAGGGGTCTGGTTTGGGAAGGGAGATTTACTGCTTAACACCTAGCTTTCTTTCCTGTGGGAAGCAAACGGCCACAAACCCCTTTTTGCCCACCGTTTTTCCCCTTTGCTGATTGGCTACCTATGGGCAATTCAAATTCTACTGAAAGGTATAATAGACCTGCTTCTATCATATGCATTATCTCTGACAATAATCCGAGAACCTGTACCAATGTAGAGATTGGAAATAAAGAACTGTGTTTCATCAACAAAGATCTGATCCTTGACTACTTTGAGCAGAAGTCTCACAGTCTGCTGCCCCGGGCCAAGTCCCCCTCTCGGCCACGGGAGAGGCCCACCTGGCAGCGCCGTTGTGACAGTGCCAGCCAAAAACGGGAGTGGTGGGGGTGGTGTGGTGGGGGTGGTGGGGTTTTCCCTCGGGCCGTCGAGTGTCCAGCAGAGTTTCGGGCAACGCAGTGCGTCGCCGCCACCGCTCCCGGGCGCAGAAGGAGCCGGGTCTCCCGGGAGAGCGGGGCGGGAGGGGGGGCAGGACCCTTGGCGCTGCTGCTGGGTCGTCGGGCCCCGCCTGGGCTCTCTGGAACTCGGCACCCGCTCCCTCGGGGGGGGGGAGACTGGGGAGCTCGTTTCCCAGCTGACCCCCCCTTCTCCCCGCCACCCCTGTCTCCAGGGCTCCCTTGCCGGGCTGTGGACCAACGACCTGGGCTCCAAGATGAACATCTCGGCCGTCGACGAAGCCGGCGCCTTCTCCGGCTCCTACTTAACCAGCGTCACCAGCTCCGACCAGCCCATCAAGAGATCGCCCCTGCACGGCGCTCAGCACCCTCCAGGCCAGAAGGCGCAGCCCACCTTCGGCTTCATCGTCCAGTGGAGCTTCACAGGTATCCCGGGCGGGAGGGGGGGTCCCGGTAGGCTTGCCAGCCTCCAGGTGGTGGCTGGAGTTCTCCTGGGATGACTCCTGTTCTCCAGGCGACGGAAATCAGTTCCCCTGGAGGAAATGGCTGCTTTGGAGGGTGAGCTTGGGGGCATTGTACGCCCACTGAAGTCTCTCCCCACCCCCAAACCCTGACTTCCTCCGGGTCCTCCCCCCCAAATCTCCAGGGGTGGGGTGATGCCCGGGGCCAGCCTGGGCGGAGAGCAGCGTTCCCTCTAAGCTGCATGAGTGTGAGCCGGGTCACCGTTTTTTAGTCTCCGGCTCACACGTTTTTGTCTCGGCTCAGGGAGGAGGGCTCCAGAGCACACTAATCTAGGCAGCAGCCACATCGCCCGCTCACAGCTTTGATGCCAGTAGCTCACAAAGTAGGATTTTTGCTCACAAGACCCCACAGCTTAGAAGGAGCGTTGGTTGAAATTAACTCTTCCACCCTCCTTGCCAAGCTCCAGATGTGAGCCGGGAAAGCTTTCCATGTCAGCAGGTGCTTGAGTCTGCCAGGAAAGCCCAAGAGAGGGCAGGTGCCCCCCCCATGTGTGTGTGTGTGGGGGGGGATATTTCTAGGACCCCTCAAAACAGGTCTTAAATCTAGGAGACAGGGGGGCACAGAAAACCACTAGGGCTACCAGGTCCCCCGGGTGGGCAGGGGTTTGCCCACTCTAGGGTCGCCCAACTCTCCAGCCTGGATCCGGCTGCTGGGGGGAACTCCACCCCCAAGGTGCTGGAATCGGGCCAACATGTACATCATCAGGGATGCTCTAGCGTTCGACTTAAAACTCTACGGTACTCCCCGACACAAAACTTCTCTCCCCCCCCCACTGGATAGGAACAGCTCCCTGCCCTCCTCTAAGTGACAGCCCTTCAAATGCTTCAAGAGACCAATTATGTCCTTAAGGTGCTTCTGGACTCTTATTTAAGCTTGGGGGCAGTGGAGGAACTTTTATTTGAAGGTGCTCGGGGACATGGGCTCTTTTCTAGGTGCTCGGGGACATGGTGCTCGGGGACATGGGCCCCTCTGTCACTCCCAGCAGCCTCGCTGTTTCCTGGTGGGGAATGTTCTCTGGCCTCCAAAGAGGGGAAACAGACTTCTGACAGAGGTGCTCGAACCCCTGGGGCAAGGAAAGGCCCAGATCCTCCTGGTGTGTGTGGGGGGTTCTTCTCAAGCTGGCTACCCCTGCAGAGTAGCCCCATTCCCCTCTGCCCCTCCAACTGAGGGTTCGGATTCCCCACCAGCCCAACCTCTGCTTGCCCCCACAGCCTCCACCACCGCCTTTGTGGGCCAGTGCTTCGTGGACGAGAAGGGAGTCGAGACGCTGGAGACCCTCTGGCTGCTGCGCGGAGAGGTGAAGACACAAGGCGATGACTGGTTGGGCACCCGGTAAGGATCTGACCTCTTGGATGGGGAGGGGGAGGGGGGTCTTTCTAGCTGGAGCCGTGGAGCAGGACTCGCTGGCACAACCGGCCTGCACTCTCGGCTCCCACGGCTCCGGAGGGCTCACAGCCTCCCTGGTGGGGCTTCCTTGCCAGGGAAGGGCATCCGTTTCCCGCCATCCCTGGAGATGGAAGAATGCCGGGGAAAGAGCTTCATGTTGGGCCAGAAGAGCCCCCGTTCTGCCCCTGACTGGTCTGTGTTTCTCCACAGGGTTGGCAAGAATGTCTTCAAACGCATCAAGTGAGAGCAGCCCAGATGGCGCCTGCCCTCCCCAGTCCTTGCTGCATCTGCCCAATAAACTGCCCTTTTTCGTACTCAGATCTCCTTTCCTCTTTCTGCCTCTTGCGCCTGGTGGGAGGGATGGGGGGGGTCTCGGCTCCAGTCTTGAGTGTTTTCGGGGGGGGGGGGAAGAGTCTTTGCAGCCAAGCCTTTTCACGCCTCCAGGGGAGAGGTGGGACATGTCAGAATCTGCAGATTCTAACAAGGATTTCTGGGATCTCATGCTATATATTGTAACCTGACTTTGCTATGCTGTGCAAACCTGTTCCTGTACCAACTATGTAATCATGCCTATTGCTATTAGCTTGACTATATTCTGTGACCCCAGGATTATGGCTCTGACCAGGCCTGGTCTATGTATCTGGTTGCCCAGGAGAATGACAACTTCAAAGCATGAGAACAATGGGCCTCTCACACTCCTGCCTCCGCATTCCATTCCTCCAGGCTGGGAAGACAGGGGAGGACAGGGACCATTTCTTATCAACGTGCGAAAGCCTTGGGGAAAGCATTTGTTATGTGAAGATGGTTACATCTGAGGGGTCTGGTTTGGGAAGGGAAATTTACTGCTTCACACCTCACTTTCTTTCCTGTGGGAAGCAAACGGCCAGAGAACCTTTTGCCCGCGGTTTTCCCCCCTTGTTGATTGGTTACCTATGGGCAATTCAAATTGTGCTGGAGGGTATATTAGACCTGCTTCTATTGTATGCGTTATCTCTGACAATAATCCGAGGACCTGTACCAATGTAGAAATTGGAAATAAAGAACTGTGTTTCATCAACAAAGGTCTGATCCTTGACTACTTTGAGCAGAAGCCTCACAGATTGTCAGAGATGCATGACTGGGACTTGGCCGTTCCTGACCATGTTGGATGACGGCACTCTTCCCATCCCTACAACCGAAGATCAATTGGTGACCCCGGCGGACCAGGGTGCCGGTGGTGGAGGTGGCGGCGGGGAGCCCGAAGTGCCAGTGACTACGGCTCAGGGGGCTTACTACATCCCACGACCACCTCCTCATCAGAGCGTGACCCCGAGGTACTCATGGAGCAATTTCGGTCGTGGGATCGTCGACTCGTGGGTGCACGGTCGGAAGGGGGCACGGGTGTCGATCCAGGGAGACCGCACCGAGCACGGGAAGCCGAGCTTTCTGGGAGACAAGCGAGAGACGATCTACGGAGGAGACTGGTGTCCCCCGCCTTTGGAAGAGGAGAGAGGCGCACCTTACGGGCCCGATCTCTACGGGGAAGACCAGACCCAAGCCCTGGATCGTATGATGGGAGATTTGCGGCTGCAACTCACCGCAGAATTGCGCGAGATAGCCCTCGATCTGCAGTACCAGTTCCGAGACGCCCTGACGGCTATGCAAGCAGCTCGCCCAGCCCCGGGGGGTCCGGACCCCCAGGAGGGGGAGTCCCGCAGCCGCCGGTTCCCCCCGGAGGAGCTCCCGCGGGAGTCGTCCCGCAGCAAGTGCCGCAGCAGGTCCCGCAGCCCGTTCCCCGCCCGGTTCCCGCACCCGTACCGGCGCCGACCCAAGTGCCGGCAGGGCCGATGGTCCGCCAGGACCCCGCCGATCTGTTGACAGCTACTTTCGATGGGGACCCCGAGAAGCTGCGGTTCTTCCTCATAGAGATCGAGCGGTTTCTAGACACCTGGGGACATCTCTACCCCACCGAGAGGGACCGGATTGGCTACATCGGGTCCAAGCTGAGGGACACCGCCAGCGACTGGTATGTGAGCCTGCACAACGCCCCCGGGCCTGAGTTACGCTCCATGCACAACTTCATGTGGGCCCTCAGGCAACACTATGAGGACCCCTTGGGAGAAGAGAAGGCTCGGAACCAGTTACGGAAGCTGACCCAGGGGCGGTCCTCAGTGAGGGAGTACACCGACAAGTTCTGGCGCATAGCGGCCAAGATTCGCGGCTGGACCCAAGATCTCTTCATCGAAAAGTACAGGGAAGGTCTTAACCCCGAGGTGTACGAGACGGTGCTGCGCGGGGGAAGACCAGGCTCGCTAGCCACCTGGATGAGAGTGGCCGCGGACGTGGAAGAACGCTTCACCCTCATCAAGATGGGAACTTCAGCGACTGCCCAAGCAAAAGCTGCCCAGAAGGTGAAGCCCAAACTGAACACCCAAGAGATCCGGGACGCCTGGTTCAAGCAGGGGCTCTGCATGAGGTGCGGGGAGAGCGGTCACTTCGCCTTGGCGTGCCCCCACGGTGGGGGAAAAGTCCCCAAGACCTCCACCCCGGTAGCCGGGAGCACCCCCAGTAAAGGGAAGACCTCGTTCAAGCCCCGGGCACTACAGCTGGAAGGGGCCACGAGCGAGCAAGGAGAGCTGGAGCTGACGGAAGCACAGATGTCGGGAAACTCCAACGGCCTGCAGTGAGTGGCGCAGAACTGCAGGTCCCCATCCGCGACGCGCCATCCCCGGTGAGCATCCCTGGCCCCTTACTGTATATGGTAGTGACTGTGATAGCACCCGGGACAGGGACCCACGTCTGGGTCCGGACCCTAATTGACTCAGGGTGTGCCCGGGACTTGATTAGCCCTTTAGTAGTGGACGGGTTAGGGCCCAAAGTCACCCCATTGGGGGAGCCACTTACGTTTACCCAAATGGATGGATCGGAAATGAAAGAGGCATGTGTGGCAGAGACTGAGAGACTGATAGTGGGGACGGGGGAACACTGGGAGAGGAGAGCTTTCGTCATCACCCCCAGCACCCAGTTCCCCATGGTGTTGGGGAGTCCCTGGTTAAGCTCCCACGACCCCTACATCAAATGGAGCGAAGGGAAAATCTCCTGGGTGGACGAGAAGTGCCGAAACCATAAGTGGGACTCGGGATGGGGATCGGGGCCCCCCGCACCTCTCCAAGCGGCGGCGCTCACTCTGGTACCTTCCGCCGTTCCCAGGGAATATCGAGACTTAGTGGGGGTGTTCAGTGAAACTGAGGCAGATGAACTACCCCCCCCCCCCACAGACTGTCGGACTGTGCTATAGAGCTGATCCCGGGAGAAAAGTTACCAAAGGGAAAACTCTATTCCATGAGCCCTTCGGAGCGGGAGGAGCTAAGGAAATTCCTAGACAAGAACTTGGAGCGAGGTTTCATCCGCCCCGCTAAGTCCCCATTCGCTGCCCCTGTTCTGTTCAGGAAAAAGAAGGACGGGGGGCTACGGTTGTGCACGGACTACAGGGGATTAAATGCAGTGTCAGCCTCCAATGCCTACCCCCTTCCCCTTATTAAGGACCTGTTAACAGAAGCAGCCAAAGGGAAGGTGTTCACTAAGTTGGATCTTCGAGATCCATACTTCCGGGTGCGCATCAGGGAGGGGGACGAATTTAAGACTGCTTTTAACACGCCATTGGGGCAATTCGAATACCTGGTGATGCCGTTCGGATTAAGTGGCGCGCCAGGGGTCTTTATGAGCTTAATAAATGAAGTGCTACACAAGCATTTATTCAAGGGGGTGTTATGTTACTTAGATGATATCTTGATTTACTCTGCTGATAAGAAAGAGCATGTAAAATTGGTCCGAGAAGTGCTGTCAACTCTGTTAAAGAACCAGTTGTATGCTAAGCTGTCGAAATGTGAATTCCATAGGGATTCAGTGGATTTTCTGGGGTATCGCATTTCCCAGAAAGGGCTAGAAATGGATCCTACCAAGGTAGAGGCCATAGTGCAATGGGAAGCCCCCCGAACAAGAAAACAGCTTCAGAGTCTATTAGGATTTTGTAATTTCTACCGCACCTTCCTAAAAGACTTCGCCACGGTCACTCTCCCGCTAACTGAACTCCTTAAAACCAAGGGGAGGGGCCCGGAAGCAGGGAAGCCCGGGGAGAGAATAGCCTGGTCTGAGGATTGCCAAAAGGCGTTTGAAACCCTCAAGACCCTATTTACCTCGGAACCCATCCTGGCACACCCCGATGAAACCAAGGAATTTGTGGTGCATGTAAATGCTTCTGATGTGGCCATGGGGGGAGCCATCCTACAGAAGGGACAGGATGATAAGCTGCACCCTCTGGCTTATATATCAAAAAAGTTTAATGAGACAGAGAGGAATTGGTCAGTGTGGGACAAGGAGGCAGCAGCCATACGACTGGCCCTCACCACCTGGCGGCATTGGCTAGAAGGAGCGCAGACCCCTTTTGAAATTTGGACTGATCACAAAAATCTGGAAGCCTTGCGCACCCAGAGGTCCCTGAATGCGAAACAGCTCCAATGGGCCGATTTTTTCTCAAAATTTAATTTCGTGCTTAAGCACTTTCCTGGGAGAGCCAATTCGTTAGCAGACGCGCTATCCAGATTACCCCAGCACGAGAGTCAAAAGGAAGAAGTGTTCGACTCCGTGTTCTCCCCCCAACAGTTGGGAGGAGCTGTCACTACCCGAAGCCAGAGCAAGCAGGCAGCAGTAGAGTCGTGGGGGGATAAATGGGGGGGGAACTACTCCCCGGAAGAGGCCGAAGAATTGGGAAACATAGAGGACTGTTCCCTCCGGGAAAACAAGTGCTGGTATCATGGGGACAAACTCGTGGTACCTCGAGCCAGACGAAAAGACATACTGCTAACTTGTCATTCATCAAAACTGGCAGGGCACTTTGGGTTCTTAAAGACGCTTAATTTAGTTCAACGGCAATTCTGGTGGCCGCGCATGCGCAAGGATATCTCGGACTTTGTTACTGCCTGCCAAACCTGTTTGATGTGCAAAAGGAGGGGAGGGAAAGTCCCAGGACTGTTGCATCCGTTGCCCACCCCCTCTCGCCCATGGGAAGCGATAGCTATGGACTTCATCACCAACCTGCCACCCTCAAAAGGAAAAAACGTTATTTGGGTGGTGGTAGACATGTTCTCGAAACAAGCCCATTTTACCCCGTTTAAACAGCTACCCACCGCTAAGGGATGGCTAAAGCTTTTTTCAACCACGTGATAAAGTTACATGCTTTTCCCAGACGTGTGGTATCCGATCGGGGCAGTCAGTTCGTTGCCAACTTCTGGCGGGAGCTCTTGAGTCTGATGGACATTGAACCAGCCCTAAGCTCGGGTTACCACCCAGAGACCGACGGCCAATCCGAACGAACTAATCAAATCCTGGAACAATTCCTGAGATGTTACACTAACTACCATCAGGACAATTGGGTGGAACTACTGCCGTTTGCGGAGTATAGTTATAACAATGCTATTCATTCATCTACGGGTGTATCCCCGTTCATGGCGGTGGGAGGCTTCGAAGGGAAACCACTACCCACCATAGAGGAAACGCCAAACACCCCCCCACGGACTTTAAACGTTGGTGGGCAACTTTACAAGACTCATGGCCACTGATTGCTAAGACACTGGACAAAGCTAAAGAGGATTACAAGAAGTATGCAGACCGTAGCAGAGCAGAGGGCTGGGACTTACAGCCAGGGGATTCAGTCTACTTGTCCACCAAAAATATACATGGATTGCAACCCAGCAGGAAACTGGGGTGGAAATATGTCGGCCCCTACAAAGTGTTGCGCAAGATTTCTGATGTGTCTTTTGAACTGGAATTGCCTAAGTCACTGAGTTCTGTGCATCCTGTTTTTCATTTCAGCTTGCTGAAGAAGAATCCTGGGCCGAATGCATGGCATCCAGTTCCTCCGACTCCTCCTCCACTGATGAAAGGGGGGGCATCCCATTTTGAAATTTCTGAAATCCTTGATTCAAAAATGCGTAGGGGCCGCTTGCTATATCTAGTCAAGTGGGTAGATTTTGGCCCGGAACTGAATGAGTGGGTTCGTTCTGAAAATGTTCATGCTCCTAAGTTAGTTAAAGCTTTCCATAATAAATTTCCAGATAAGCCGGGGTAGATTGATTTTTCGGGTGGCAGTGTGTCAGAATCTGCAGATTCTAACAAGGATTTCTGGGATCTCATGCTATATATTGTAACCTGACTTTGCTATGCTGTGCAAACCTGTTCCTGTACCAACTATGTAATCATGCCTATTGCTATTAGCTTGACTATATTCTGTGACCCCAGGATTATGGCTCTGACCAGGCCTGGTCTATGTATCTGGTTGCCCGGGAGAATGACAACTTCAAAGCATGAGAACAATGGGCCTCTCACACTCCTGCCTCCGCATTCCATTCCTCCAGGCTGGGAAGACAGGGGAGGACAGGGACCATTTCTTATCAACGTGCGAAAGCCTTGGGGAAAGCATTTGTTATGTGAAGATGGTTACATCTGAGGGGTCTGGTTTGGGAAGGGAAATTTACTGCTTCACACCTCACTTTCTTTCCTGTGGGAAGCAAACGGCCAGAGAACCTTTTGCCCGCGGTTTTCCCCCCTTGTTGATTGGTTACCTATGGGCAATTCAAATTGTGCTGGAGGGTATATTAGACCTGCTTCTATTGTATGCGTTATCTCTGACAATAATCCGAGGACCTGTACCAATATAGAAATTGGAAATAAAGAACTGTGTTTCATCAACAAAGATCTGATCCTTGACTACTTTGAGCAGAAGCCTCACAGGACATAGGGAAAACACAAGAACATCAAAGAAGCCATGTTGGATCAGCCCAGTGGCCCCTCCAGTCCAGTCCTCTGTGTCACACTGTGGCCAAAACCCAGGTGCCATATGGAAGTCCACCAGTAGAGCGACAACTCCAGAAGCCCTTCCACTATTGCCCCCCCCCAAGTACCAAGACAGAGTATCACTGCCCCTGACGTAAGAGAAGCCATGCTGGATCAAGCCAGTGTCCTATCTAGTCCAATACTGTGTGTCACACAGTGGCCAAAACCCAGGGGCCATCAGGAGTTCCTCCCAGCAGAGCTAGAACTCCAGAAGCCCTCTCCCACTGTGGCTCCCTAAACACCACAAATAGACAGCACCACTGCCCCAGACGTAAGAATGTAAGAGAAACCATGTTGGATCAAGCCAGTGGCCCATCTAGTCCAACACTTTATGTCATACAGTTGCCAAAACCCAGGTGCCATCAGGAGGTCTACCAGTGGGGCCAAAATTCCTGATGCCCTTCCACTGGTGCCCCCCAAGTACCAAGAAGACAGAGCATCACTGCCCCATACATAAGAACATAAGAGAAGCCATGTTGGATAAGGCCAATGGCCGATCCAGTCTGACATTCTGTGTCACACAATGGCCAAAAGTTCCAGGTGCCATCAGGAGGTCCACCAGTGGGGCCAGAACTCCGGAAGCCCTCCCACTGTGGCCCCCCAAGTACCAAGAAGACAGAGCATCACTGACCGAGACAAAGTGTTTTGTCTATACCTTGTAGCTAAGAGAACATAAGAGAAGCCATGTTGGATCAGGCCAATGGCCCAGTCCAACACTCTGTGTCACACAGTGGCCAAAACCCAGGTGCCATCAGGAGGTCCACCAGTGGGGCCAGAACTCCAGAAGCCCTCCCACTATTGCCCCCCCCCAAGGACCAAGAATACAGAGCATCACTGCCCCAGACAGAGTGTTCCATCTCTACCTAAGAGGACAGAAGAACATGAGAGAAACCATGTTGGATCAGACCAGTGTCTCATCTAGTCCAACATTCTGTCTCACACGGTGGCCAAAGCCTAGGGGCCATCAGGAGGTGGCAAGAGAGGAAGCTTTGGTCCAGGTGCCAGCCACTGCCACCCTGAAAATCCCTGCAGGGCAAATTCACACAGCCTGCTGGCTGCTACATGGGGTGGGGGGGTGGGGGCGATCTACGAAGGCAGCAAATTCTACAGTTCAGTTACTCATTGAGTAAAGAGGTATTTCCCATTGTCTGTCCTTAGTCTGCTGGCCTTCAACTTCATCAGGTGGCCGGGGATTCCACTGTTATGGGCGGGGGGGTGTGGGGAGTTTATCCACTTTCTCCCCCCAGTGCATCATCTAATAAAGCTCCGTGTCATTGATTGATTGAAGACAAATCAGCCAGTATCATAGTGCCCCTGTGTGTGACCTCATGTGGAATATTGTATACAGTTCTGGTCACTGCACCTCAGAAAGGATACAGCATTGGAATGCAGATGTACAACTAACAGCAGAAGACTGGAGCTCAATTTGGAATAGTCCGAGTCGAACATCAACAATATTCGTTATTAAAGCACAAGGTTTTAAAATAATGGCTAGATGGCACATTTCCCCATCCTTATTGCATAGATTAGATAAGAACTATTCACCCAAGTGTATGAAACAATGTGGCCAGATGGCAAATTTTTTTGCATTGTTGGTGGCATTGCCCATTAATACAGGAATTCTGGAAGAAAATAATTCTTGAAATGCACGAAATAACCTTAGAGCAAATCCCTTTGAAACCAGAGGTAATATTACTTGACAACTGGTCACTATTTAAAATACAAAAAAGTCAGCAAGAAGAAGAGAAGAAGAGGAGATTGGATTTGTATCCCGCCCTTCACTCACTTGGAGTCTCAGAGCGGCTTACAAACTCCTTCCCCTTCCCCTCCCCACAACAGACACCCTGTGAGGTAGGTGGGGCTGAGAGAGCTCTGAGACAACTGTCCTCGAGAGAACAGCTGGTACAGAGTTATGGCTTACCCAAGGTCATCCAGCAGGTGCAAGTGGAGGAGTGGGGAATCAAACCCGGTTCTCCCAGATTAGAGTCCGCACACTGAACCACTACACCGAACGGGCTTTGTGTCAGAAAAGAAATCATTTCAATTTTGCTAACGGTAGCTAAAAATATGATAGCAGCAAAATGGATTGAAAAACGGGCTCCCTCAGTTCAACAACGGCAGCCAAAAGATACGGGACTATTGTATTCCGAGCAAAATGTCTTTTAAAATGTTTAGTGACTCTGAAATGCAATATCAAAATAAGATAGTAGCTATTTCGTTTTTCTCTTGTTAATTATCTAACAGAGAAGAAGGTCCTTCCACAAAACCCCTCTGTACAATGAGATGATATATTTTTAAACTGTTCTTTTTGTACTTAAACATTTTTTGATACACTTGTCACACTGTACGGTTTCTTGTTGGATGTTGGATGTTGAAATGTTAAAAAATTGTTAATCAAAAAAAGATACAGCATTGGAGAAAGTGCGGAAAGGGCAACTAAAACGATTAAGGGGCTAGAACAGGGGTGGCCAACCTTGCTTAATGTAAGAGCCACATAGAATAAACGTAAGAGCCACATAGAGATGTCTGAGAGCCGCAAGACAGGAAACAAATATCACACACACAGTTTTTATTTTTAAAAATATGCAAATTTGCTTTTTATTAACGTTAAATGGACTGCCAAAAATAAAAAACAAACGAGGAAAAACCAGTTATAAGAAAGAGAGAGAGAGAAAACTAGGAAAGCAACTAGATGGGGAGGAGGAAGGAAGGAAGGAAGGGAGGAAGGAAGGGAGGGAGAAAGAGAGAAAAAGCATGCCTCCCCTTTGCTTCCCCAGACGCCCTGCCAGGAGCCGCACAATATGTGTGAAAGAGCCGCATGTGGCTCCCGAGCCACAGGTTGGCCACCCCTGGGCTAGAATACCTTCACTCTGAAGAAAGGTTAAGAAAGTTGGGGCTTTTGAGTTTGGAGTAGTGATGATTGGGGGGGGTGTGTGCCAAAAGTGTGCCCGGGATAGAGCAGGTAGAGAAAGAAGTCCTTTTCTCCTTTTCTCACAATACAAGA
>JARCFY010000221.1:0-55627 GCA_029233225.1 Lepidodactylus listeri | reverse complement strand
GAAGTTGAGATCGGAGGCCAGGTCTACTCCTATAGATTTCAGTGGGAACCAGAAGGCCTGATCTAATCCAGTTTTTTTAAAAAAGATGTTCAGATCGGAGCCCAGGTCTACTCCTATAGAATCCAATGGGGGCCGGGAGGCCTGGTCTACTCCCGTTTTTTTATAGGTAAAATGGAGGCCAGATCGACTGTTGTATTTTAGCAGGTAAAATGGAGGCCAGATCAACTCCCGTTTCCCCCCCCCCAAAGTGCTGAACGGAGTCCAGGTCTACTCCTATAGATTTCAAAAGGGACCCGGGGGGCCTGGTCTGCTCCCATTTTTTTTTTTTTAAGTTCAAAACGGAGCCCAGGTCTACTCTCATAGAGTCCAATGGGAACCCGGGAGGCCTGGTCTCCCCCTTTTTTTCTCTTTTTTTAAGAAGTTGAGATCGGAGGCCAGGTCTACTCCTATAGATTTCAGTGGGAACCAGAAGGCCTGATCTAATCCAGTTTTTTTTTTAAAAGATGTTCAGATCGGAGCCCAGGTGTACTCCTATAGAATCCAATGGGGGCCGGGAGGCCTGGTCTACTCCCGTTTTTTTATAGGTAAAATGGAGGCCAGATCGACTCTTGTATTTTAGCAGGTAAAATGGAGGCCAGATCTACCCCCGTTTTTTTTTTCTTTTCCAAGTGCTGAACGGAGTCCAGGTCTACTCCTATAGATTTCAATAGGGACCCGGGGGCCTGGTCTACTCCCGTTTTTTTTTAAAGTTCAGAACGGAGCCCAGGTCTACTCTCATAGAGTGCAATGGGTACCCGGGAGGCCTGGTCTACTCCCTTTTTTTTTTTTTTTTAAGAAGTTCAGATCGGAGCCCAGGTCTACTCTTATAGAATCCAATTTGGACCCGGGAGGCCTGGTGTACCCCTTTTTTCTCCTTTTTTAAGAAGTTGATATCGGAGCCCAAGTCTACTGCCATAGAGTCCAATGGGGACTCGGGAGGCCGGGTCTACTGCGTTTTTTTATAGGTAAAATGGAGGCCAGATCGACTGTTGTATTTTAGCAGGTAAAATGGAGGCCAGATCTACCCCCGTTTTTTTTTTCTTTTCCAAGTGCTGAACGGAGTCCAGGTCTACTCCTATAGATTTCAAAAGGGACCCGGGGGGCCTGGTCTGCTCCCGGTTTTTTTTTTAAAGTTCAGAACGGAGCCCAGGTCTACTCTCATAGAGTCCAATGGGAACCCGGGAGGCCTGGTCTACCCCTTTTTTTCTCTTTTTTTAAGAAGTTGAGATCGGAGGCCAGGTCTACTCCTATAGATTTCAGTGGGAACCAGAAGGCCTGATCTAATCCAGTTTTTTTTTTAAAAGATGTTCAGATCGGAGCCCAGGTCTACTCCTGTAGAATCCAATGGTGGCCGGGAGGCCTGGTCTACTCCCGTTTTTTTATAGGTAAAATGGAGGCCAGATCGACTCTTGTATTTTAGCAGGTAAAAAGGAGGCCAGATCTACCCCCGTTTTTTTTTTCTTTTCCAAGTGCTGAACGGAGGTTTGTTTTCTTTTAAAGAAGTTGGGATCGGAGCCCAGGTCTACTGCCATAGAGTCCAATGGGGACCCGGGAGGCCGGTCTACTGCGTTTTTTTATAGGTAAAATGGAGGCCAGATCGACTGTTATATTTTAGCAGGTAAAATGGAGGCCAGATCAACTCCCGTTTCCCCCCCCCCCCAAAGTGCTGAACGGAGTCCAGGTCTACTCCTATAGATTTCAATAGGGACCCGGGGTGCCTGGTCTGCTCCCGGTTTTTTTTTTTTTTAAAGTTCAGATTTCAATAGGGACCCGGAAGGCCTGGTCTACTCCCGTCTTTTTTTAAAGTTCAGAACGGAGCCCAGGTCTACTCTCATAGAGTGCAATGGGTACCCGGGAGGCCTGGTGTACCCCTTTTTTCTCCTTTTTTAAGAAGTTGAGATCGGAGCCCAGGTCTACTGCCATAGATTCTAATGGGGACCCGGGAGGCCAGATCAAATCTGGGTTTGTTTTCTTTTAAAGAAGTTGGGATCGGAGCCCAGGTCTACTGCCATAGAGTCCAATGGGGACCCGGGAGGTCGGGTCTACAGCGTTTTTTTATAGGTAAAATGGAGGCCAGATCGACTGTTGTATTTTAGCAGGTAAAATGGAGGCCAGTCCAACTCCCGTTCCCCCCCCCCCAAGTGCTGAACGGAGTCCAGGTCTACTCCTATAGATTTCAATAGTTACCCGGGGATCCTGGTCTGCTCCCGGTTTTTTTTTTTAAAGTTCAGAACGGAGCCCAGGTCTACTCTCATAGAGACCAATGGGAACCCGGGACGCCTGGTCTACCCCTTTTTTTCTCTTTTTTTAAGAAGTTGAGATCGGAGGCCAGGTCTACTCCTATAGATTTCAGTGGGAACCAGAAGGCCTGATCTAATCCAGTTTTTTTTTTAAAAGATGTTCAGATCGGAGCCCAGGTCTACTCCTATAGAATCCACTGGGGGCCGGGAGGCGTGGTCTACCCCCGTTTTTTTATAGGTAAAATGGAGGCCAGATCGACTCTTGTATTTTAGCAGGTAAAATGGAGGCCAGATCAACTCCCGTTTCCCCCCCCCCAAAGTGCTGAACGGAGTCCAGGTCTACTCCTATAGATTTCAATAGGGACCCGGGGGGCCTGGTCTACTCCCGTTTTTTTTTTAAAGTTCAGATCGGAGCCCAGGTCTACTCTTATAGAATCCAATTTGGACCCGGGAGGCCTGGTGTACCGTTTTTTTCTCCTTTT
The DNA here is from genome assembly GCA_029233225.1 of Lepidodactylus listeri. Taxonomy (NCBI): domain Eukaryota; kingdom Metazoa; phylum Chordata; class Lepidosauria; order Squamata; family Gekkonidae; genus Lepidodactylus; species Lepidodactylus listeri. The sequence continues at coordinate 52,866 of JARCFY010000221.1, read as the reverse complement.
TTAAGAAGTTGAGATCGGAGCCCAGGTCTACTGCCATAGAGTCTAATGGGGACCCGGGAGGCCTGATCAAATCTGGGTTTGTTTTCTTTTAAAGAAGTTGGGATCGGAGCCCAGGTCTACTGCCATAGAGTCCAATGGGGACCCGGGAGGCCGGGTCTACTGCGTTTTTTTATAGGTAAAATGGAGGCCAGATCGACTGTTTTATTTTAGCAGGTAAAAAGGAGGCCAGATCTACCCCCGTTTTTTTTTCTTTTCCAAGTGCTGAACGGAGTCCAGGTCTACTCCTATAGATTTCAATAGGGACCCGGGGGCCTGGTCTACTCCCGTTTTTTTTTTAAAGTTCAGAACGGAGCCCAGGTCTACTCTCATAGAGTGCAATGGGTACCCGGGAGGCCTGGTCTACTCCCGTTTTTTTTTTTTTTTTAAGAAGTTCAGATCGGAGCCCAGGTCTACTCTTATAGAATCCAATTTGGACCCGGGAGGCCTGGTGTACCTTTTTTTTCTCCTTTTTTAAGAAGTTGAGATCGGAGCCCAGGTCTACTGCCATAGAGTCTAATGGGGACCCGGGAGGCCTGATCAAATCTGGGTTTGTTTTCTTTTAAAGAAGTTGGGATCGGAGCCCAGGTCTACTGCCATAGAGTCCAATGGGGACCCGGGAGGCCGGGTCTACTGCGTTTTTTTATAGGTAAAATGGAGGCCAGATCGACTGTTGTATTTTAGCAGGTAAAATGGAGGCCAGTCCAACTCCCGTTCCCCCCCCCCAAGTGCTGAACGGAGTCCAGGTCTACTCCTATAGATTTCAATAGTTACCCGGGGGTCCTGGTCTGCTCCCGGTTTTTTTTTTTTTAAAGTTCAGAACGGAGCCCAGGTCTACTCTCATAGAGTCCAATGGGAACCCGGGAGGCCTGGTCTACCCCTTTTTTTCTCTTTTTTTAAGAAGTTGAGATCGGAGGCCAGGTCTACTCCTATAGATTTCAGTGGGAACCAGAAGGCCTGATCTAATCCAGTTTTTTTTTAAAAAGATGTTCAGATCGGAGCCCAGGTGTACTCCTATAGAATCCAATGGGGGCCGGGAGGCCTGGTCTACTCCCGTTTTTTTATAGGTAAAATGGAGGCCAGATCGACTCTTGTATTTTAGCAGGTAAAATGGAGGCCAGATCTACCCCCGTTTTTTTTTTCTTTTCCAAGTGCTGAACGGAGTCCAGGTCTACTCCTATAGATTTCAATAGGGACCCGGGGGGCCTGGTCTACTCCCGTTTTTTTTTAAAGTTCAGAACGGAGCCCAGGTCTACTCTCATAGAGTGCAATGGGTACCCGGGAGGCCTGGTCTACTTCCTTTTTTTTTTTTTTAAGAAGTTGAGATCGGAGCCCAGGTCTACTCTTTTAGAATCCAATTTGGACCCGGGAGGCCTGGTGTACCACTTTTTTCTCCTTTTTTAAGAAGTTGAGATCGGAGCCCAGGTCTACTGCCATAGAGTCTAATGGGGACCCGGGAGGCCTGATCAAATCTGGGTTTGTTTTCTTTTAAAGAAGTTGGGATCGGAGCCCAGGTCTACTGCCACTGAGTCCAATGGGGACCCGGGAGGCAGGGTCTACTGCATTTTTTTATAGGTAAAATGGAGGCCAGATCGACTGTTGTATTTTAGCAGGTAAAATGGAGGCCAGATCAACGCCCGTTCCCCCCCCCCCCAAGTGCTGAACGGAGTCCAGGTCTACTCCTATAGATTTCAATAGTTATCCGGGGGTCCTGGTCTGCTCCCGGTTTTTTTTTTTTAAAGTTCAGAACGGAGCCCAGGTCTACACTCATAGAGTCCAATGGGAATCCGGGAGGCCTGGTCTACCCCTTTTTTTCTCTTTTTTTAAGAAGTTGAGATCGGAGGCCAGGTCTACTCCTATAGATTTCAGTGGGAACCAGAAGGCCTGATCTAATCCAGTTTTTTTTTTTAAAAGATGTTCAGATCGGAGCCCAGGTCTACTCCTACAGAATCCAAAGGGGGCCGGGAGGCCTGGTCTACTCCCGTTTTTTTATAGGTAAAATGGAGGCCAGATCGACTCTTGTATTTTAGCAGGTAAAATGGAGGCCAGATCTACCCCCGTTTTTTTTTTCTTTTCCAAGTGCTGAACGGAGTCCAGGTCTACTCCTATAGATTTCAATAGGGACCCGGGGGGCCTGGTCTACTCCCGTTTTTTTTTAAAGTTCAGAACGGAGCCCAGGTCTACTCTCATAGAGTGCAATGGGTACCTGGGAGGCCTGGTCTGCTCCCGTTTTTTTTTTTTTTAAGAAGTTGAGATCGGAGCCCAGGTCTCTTATAGAATCCAATTTGGACCCGGGAGGCCTGGTGTACCCCTTTTTTCTCCTTTTTTAAGAAGTTGAGATCGGAGCCCAGGTCTACTGCCATAGAGTCTAATGGGGACCAGGGAGGCCTGATCAAATCTGGGTTTGTTTTCTTTTAAAGAAGTTGGGATCGGAGCCCAGGTCTACTGCCATAGAGTCCAATGGGGACCCGGGAGGCCGGGTCTACTGCGTTTTTTTATAGGTAAAATGGAGGCCAGATCGACTGTTGTATTTTAGCAGGTAAAAAGGAGACCAGATCTACCCCCGTTTTTTTTTTCTTTTCCAAGTGCTGAACGGAGTCCAGGTCTACTCCTATAGATTTCAATAGGGACCCGGGGGGCCTGGTCTACTCCCGTCTTTTTTTAAAGTTCAGAACGGAGCCCAGGTCTACTCTCATAGAGTGCAATGGGTACCCGGGAGGCCGGGTCTACTCCCGTTTTTTTTTTTTTTTAAGAAGTTCAGATCGGAGCCCAGGTCTACCCTTATAGAATCCAATTTGGACCCGGGAGGCCTGGTGTACCCCTTTCTTCTCCTTTTTTAAGAAGTTGAGATCGGAGCCCAGGTCTACTGCCATAGAGTCTAATGGGGACCCGGGAGGCCTGATCAAATCTGGGTTTGTTTTCTTTTAAAGAAGTTGGGATCGGAGCCCAGGTCTACTGCCATAGAGTCCAATGGGGACCCGGGAGGCCGGGTCTACTGCGTTTTTTTAAAGGTAAAATGGAGGCCAGATCGACTGTTGTATTTTAGCAGGTAAAATGGAGGCCAGATCAACTCCCGTTTCCCCCCCCCCAAGTGCTGAACGGAGTCCAGGTCTACTCCTATAGATTTCAATAGGGACCCGGGGGTCCTGGTCTGCTCCAGGTTTTTTTTTTTAAAGTTCAGAACGGAGCCCAGGTCTACTCTCATAGAGTCCAATGGGAACCCGGGAGGCCTGGTCTACCCCTTTTTTTCTCTTTTTTTAAGAAGTTGAGATCGGAGGCCAGGTCTACTCCTATAGATTTCAGTGGGAACCAGAAGGACTGATCTAATCCAGTTTTTTTTTTAAAAGATGTTCAGATCGGAGCCCAGGTCTACTCCTATAGAATCCAATGGGGGCCGGGAGGCGTGGTCTACTCCCGTTTTTTTATAGGTAAAATGGAGGCCAGATCGACTCTTGTATTTTAGCAGGTAAAAAGGAGGCCAGATCTACCCCCGTTTTTTTTTTCTTTTCCAAGTGCTGAATGGAGTCCAGGTCTACTCCTATAGATTTCAATAGGGACCCGGGGGGCCTGGTCTACTCCCGTTTTTTTTTAAAGTTCAGAACGGAGACCAGGTCTACTCTCATAGAGTGCAATGGGTACCCGGGAGGCCTGGTCTACTCCCGTTTTTTTTTTTTTTTTAAGAAGTTCAGATCGGAGCCCAGGTCTACTCTTATAGAATCCAATTTGGACCCGGGAGGCCTGGTGTACCCTTTTTTTCTCCTTTTTTAAGAAGTTGAGATCGGAGCCCAGGTCTACTGCCATAGAGTCTAATGGGGACCCGGGAGGCCTGATCAAATCTGGGTTTGTTTTCTTTTAAAGAAGTTGGGATCGGAGCCCAGGTCTACTGCCATAGAGTCCAATGGGGACCCGGGAGGCCGGGTCTACTGCGTTTTTTTATAGGTAAAATGGAGGCCAGATCGACTGTTGTATTTTAGCAGGTAAAATGGAGGCCAGATCTACCCCCGTTTTTTTTTTCTTTTCCAAGTGCTGAATGGAGTCCAGGTCTACTCCTATAGATTTCAATAGGGACCCGGGGGGCGTGGTCTGCTCCCGGTTTTTTTTTTTAAAGTTTAGAACGGAGCCCAGGTCTACTCTCATAGAGTCCAATGGGAACCCGGGAGGCCTGGTCTACCCCTTTTTTTCTCTTTTTTTAAGAAGTTGAGATCGGAGGCCAGGTCTACTCCTATAGATTTCAGTGGGAACCAGAAGGCCTGATCTAATCCAGTTTTTTTAAAAAAAGATGTTCAGATCGGAGCCCAGGTCTACTCCTATAGAATCCAATGGGGGCCGGGAGGCCTGGTCTACTCCCGTTTTTTTATAGGTAAAATGGAGGCCAGATCGACTGTTGTATTTTAGCAGGTAAAATGGAGGCCAGATCAACTCCCGTTTCCCCCCCCCCAAAGTGCTGAACGGAGTCCAGGTCTACTCCTATAGATTTCAAAAGGGACTTGGGGGGCCTGGTCTGCTCCCATTTTTTTTTTTTTTAAGTTCAAAACGGAGCCCAGGTCTACTCTCATAGAGTCCAATGGGAACCCGGAAGGCCTGGTCTACCCCTTTTTTTCTCTTTTTTTAAGAAGTTGAGATCGGAGGCCAGGTCTACTCCTATAGATTTCAGTGGGAACCAGAAGGCCTGATCTAATCCAGTTTTTTTTTTAAAAGATGTTCAGATCGGAGCCCAGGTGTACTCCTATAGAATCCAATGGGGGCCGGGAGGCCTGGTCTACTCCCGTTTTTTTATAGGTAAAATGGAGGCCAGATCGACTCTTGTATTTTAGCAGGTAAAATGGAGGCCAGATCTACCCCCGTTTTTTTTTTCTTTTCCAAGTGCTGAACGGAGTCCAGGTCTACTCCTATAGATTTCAATAGGGACCCGGGGGGCCTGGTCTACTCCCGTTTTTTTTTAAAGTTCAGAACGGAGCCCAGGTCTACTCTCATAGAGTGCAATGGGTACCCGGGAGGCCTGGTCTACTCCCTTTTTTTTTTTTTTTTAAGAAGTTCAGATCGGAGCCCAGGTCTACTCTTATAGAATCCAATTTGGACCCGGGAGGCCTGGTGTACCCCTTTTTTCTCCTTTTTTAAGAAGTTGATATCGGAGCCCAAGTCTACTGCCATAGAGTCCAATGGGGACTCGGGAGGCCGGGTCTACTGCGTTTTTTTATAGGTAAAATGGAGGCCAGATCGACTGTTGTATTTTAGCAGGTAAAATGGAGGCCAGATCTACCCCCGTTTTTTTTTTCTTTTCCAAGTGCTGAACGGAGTCCAGGTCTACTCCTATAGATTTCAATAGGGACCCGGGGGGCCTGGTCTGCTCCCGGTTTTTTTTTTTAAAGTTCAGAACGGAGCCCAGGTCTACTCTCATAGAGTCCAATGGGAACCCGGGAGGCCTGGTCTACCCCTTTTTTTCTCTTTTTTTAAGAAGTTGAGATCGGAGGCCAGGTCTACTCCTATAGATTTCAGTGGGAACCAGAAGGCCTGATCTAATCCAGTTTTTTTTTTAAAAGATGTTCAGATCGGAGCCCAGGTCTACTCCTGTAGAATCCAATGGTGGCCGGGAGGCCTGGTCTACTCCCGTTTTTTTATAGGTAAAATGGAGGCCAGATCGACTCTTGTATTTTAGCAGGTAAAAAGGAGGCCAGATCTACCCCCGTTTTTTTTTTCTTTTCCAAGTGCTGAACGGAGGTTTGTTTTCTTTTAAAGAAGTTGGGATCGGAGCCCAGGTCTACTGCCATAGAGTCCAATGGGGACCCGGGAGGCCGGGTCTACTGCATTTTTTTATAGGTAAAATGGAGGCCAGATCGACTGTTGTATTTTAGCAGGTAAAATGGAGGCCAGATCAACTCCCGTTTCCCCCCCCCCCAAGTGCTGAACGGAGTCCAGGTCTACTCCTATAGATTTCAATAGGGTCCCGGGGGGCCTGGTCTACTCCCGTTTTTTTTTAAAGTTCAGAACGGAGCCCAGGTCTACTCTCATAGAGTGCAATGGGTACCCGGGGGGCCTTGTCTACTCCCGTTTTTTTTTAAAGTTCAGAACGGAGCCCAGGTCTACTCTCATAGAGTGCAATGGGTACCCGGGAGGCCTGGTCTACTCCCGTTTTTTTTTTTTTTAAGAAGTTGAGATCGGAGCCCAGGTCTACTCTTATAGAATCCAATTTGGACCCGGGAGGCCTGGTGTACCCCTTTTTTCTCCTTTTTTAAGAAGTTGAGATCGGAGCCCAGGTCTACTGCCATAGAGTCTAATGGGGACCCGGGAGGCCTGATCAAATCTGGGTTTGTTTTCTTTTAAAGAAGTTGGGATCGGAGCCCAGGTCTACTGCCATAGAGTCCAATGGGGACCCGGGAGGCCAGGTCTACTGCGTTTTTTTATAGGTAAAATGGAGGCCAGATCGACTGTTGTATTTTAGCAGGTAAAATGGAGGCCAGATCAACTCCCGTTTTTCCCCCCCCCCAAAGTGCTGAACGGAGTCCAGGTCTACTCCTATAGATTTCAATAGGGACCCGGGGGTCCTGGTCTGCTCCCGGGTTTTTTTTTTTTTAAAGTTCAGAACGGAGCCCAGGTCTACTCTTATAGAATCCAATTTGGACCCGGGAGGCCTGGTGTACCCCTTTTTTCTCCTTTTTTAAGAAGTTGAGATCGGAGCCCAGGTCTACTGCCATAGAGTCCAATGGGGACCCGGGAGGCCGGGTCTACTGCGTTTTTTTATAGGTAAAATGGAGGCCAGATCGACTGTTGTATTTTAGCAGGTAAAATGGAGGCCAGATCAACTCCCGTTTCCCCCCCCCCCCAAGTGCTGAACGGAGTCCAGGTCTACTCCTATAGATTTCAATAGGGACCCGGGGGTCCTGGTCTGCTCCCGGTTTTTTTTTTTTAAAGTTCAGAACGGAGCCCAGGTCTACTCTCATAGAGTCCAATGGGAATCCGGGAGGCCTGGTCCACCCCTTTTTTTCTCTTTTTTAAGAAGTTGAGATCGGAGGCCAGGTCTACTGCCATAGAGTCTAATGGGGACCCGGGAGGCCTGATCAAATCTGGGTTTGTTTTCTTTTAAAGAAGTTGGGATCGGAGCCCAGGTCTAGTGCCATAGAGTCCAATGGGGACCCGGGAGGCCGGGTCTACTGCGTTTTTTTATAGGTAAAATGGAGGCCAGATCGACTGTTATATTTTAGCAGGTAAAATGGAGGCCAGATCAACTCCCGTTTCCCCCCCCCCAAAGTGCTGAACGGAGTCCAGGTCTACTCCTATAGATTTCAATAGGGACCCGGGGTGCCTGGTCTGCTCCCGTTTTTTTTTTTTTTTAAAGTTCAGATTTCAATAGGGACCCGGAAGGCCTGGTCTACTCCCGTCTTTTTTTAAAGTTCAGAACGGAGCCCAGGTCTACTCTCATAGAGTGCAATGGGTACCCGGGAGGCCTGGTGTACCCCTTTTTTCTCCTTTTTTAAGAAGTTGAGATCGAAGCCCAGGTGTACTGCCATAGATTCTAATGGGGACCCGGGAGGCCAGATCAAATCTGGGTTTGTTTTCTTTTAAAGAAGTTGGGATCGGAGCCCAGGTCTACTGCCATAGAGTCCAATGGGGACCCGGGAGGTCGGGTCTACAGCGTTTTTTTATAGGTAAAATGGAGGCCAGATCGACTGTTGTATTTTAGCAGGTAAAATGGAGGCCAGTCCAACTCCCGTTCCCCCCCCCAAGTGCTGAACGGAGTCCAGGTCTACTCCTATAGATTTCAATAGTTACCCGGGGATCCTGGTCTGCTCCCGGTTTTTTTTTTTAAAAGTTCAGAACGGAGCCCAGGTCTACTCTCATAGAGTCCAATGGGAACCCGGGAGGCCTGGTCTACCCCTTTTTTTCTCTTTTTTTAAGAAGTTGAGATCGGAGGCCAGGTCTACTCCTATAGATTTCAGTGGGAACCAGAAGGCCTGATCTAATCCAGTTTTTTTTTTAAAAGATGTTCAGATCGGAGCCCAGGTCTACTCCTATAGAATCCACTGGGGGCCGGGAGGCCTGGTCTACCCCCGTTTTTTTATAGGTAAAATGGAGGCCAGATCGACTCTTGTATTTTAGCAGGTAAAATGGAGGCCAGATCTACCCCCGTTTTTTTTTTCTTTTCCAAGTGCTGAACGGAGTCCAGGTCTACTCCTATAGATTTCAATAGGGACCCGGGGGGCCTGGTCTACTCCCGTTTTTTTTTTAAAGTTCAGATCGGAGCCCAGGTCTACTCTTATAGAATCCAATTTGGACCCGGGAGGCCTGGTGTACCCCTTTTTTCTCCTTTTTTAAGAAGTTGAGATCGGAGCCCAGGTCTACTGCCATAGAGTCTAATGGGGACCCGGGAGGCCTGATCAAATCTGGGTTTGTTTTCTTTTAAAGAAGTTGGGATCGGAGCCCAGGTCTACTGCCATAGAGTCCAATGGGGACCCGGGAGGCCGGGTCTACTGCGTTTTTTTATAGGTAAAATGGAGGCCAGATCGACTGTTGTATTTTAGCAGGTAAAAAGGAGGCCAGATCTACCCCCGTTTTTTTTTCTTTTCCAAGTGCTGAACGGAGTCCAGGTCTACTCCTATAGATTTCAATAGGGACCCGGGGGGCCTGGTCTACTCCCGTTTTTTTTTTAAAGTTCAGAACGGAGCCCAGGTCTACTCTCATAGAGTGCAATGGGTACCCGGGAGGCCTGGTCTACTCCCGTTTTTTTTTTTTTTTTAAGAAGTTCAGATCGGAGCCCAGGTCTACTCTTATAGAATCCAATTTGGACCCGGGAGGCCTGGTGTACCCCTTTTTTCTCCTTTTTTAAGAAGTTGAGATCGGAGCCCAGGTCTACTGCCATAGAGTCTAATGGGGACCCGGGAGGCCTGATCAAATCTGGGTTTGTTTTCTTTTAAAGAAGTTGGGATCGGAGCCCAGGTCTACTGCCATAGAGTCCAATGGGGACCCGGGAGGCCGGGTCTACTGCGTTTTTTTATAGGTAAAATGGAGGCCAGATCGACTGTTGTATTTTAGCAGGTAAAATGGAGGCCAGCCCAACTCCCGTTCCCCCCCCCCCCAAGTGCTGAACGGAGTCCAGGTCTACTCCTATAGATTTCAATAGTTACCCGGGGGTCCTGGTCTGCTCCCGGTTTTTTTTTTTTAAAGTTCAGAACGGAGCCCAGGTCTACTCTCATAGAGTCCAATGGGAACCCGGGAGGCCTGGTCTACCCCTTTTTTTCTCTTTTTTTAAGAAGTTGAGATCGGAGGCCTGGTCTACTCCTATAGATTTCAGTGGGAACCAGAAGGCCTGATCTAATCCAGTTTTTTTTTAAAAAGATGTTCAGATCGGAGCCCAGGTGTACTCCTATAGAATCCAATGGGGGCCGGGAGGCCTGGTCTACTCCCGTTTTTTTATAGGTAAAATGGAGGCCAGATCGACTCTTGTATTTTAGCAGGTAAAATGGAGGCCAGATCTACCCCCGTTTTTTTTTTCTTTTCCAAGTGCTGAACGGAGTCCAGGTCTACTCCTATAGATTTCAATAGGGACCCGGGGGGCCTGGTCTACTCCCGTTTTTTTTTTAAAGTTCAGATCGGAGCCCAGGTCTACTCTTATAGAATCCAATTTGGACCCGGGATGCCTGGTGTACCCCTTTTTTCTCCTTTTTTAAGAAGTTGAGATCGGAGCCCAGGTCTACTGCCATAGAGTCTAATGGGGACCCGGGAGGCCTGATCAAATCTGGGTTTGTTTTCTTTTAAAGAAGTTGGGATCGGAGCCCAGGTCTACTGCCATAGAGTCCAATGGGGACCCGGGAGGCCGGGTCTACTGCGTTTTTTTATAGGTAAAATGGAGGCCAGATCGACTGTTGTATTTTAGCAGGTAAAAAGGAGGCCAGATCTACCCCCGTTTTTTTTTTCTTTTCCAAGTGCTGAACGGAGTCCAGGTCTACTCCTATAGATTTCAATAGGGACCCGGGGGGCCTGCTCTGCTCCCGGTTTTTTTTTTTAAAGTTCAGAACGGAGCCCAGGTCTACTCTCATAGAGTCCAATGGGAACCCGGTAGGCCTGGTCTACCCATTTTTTTCTCTTTTTTTAAGAAATTGCGATCGGAGGCCAGGTCTACTCCTATAGATTTCAGTGGGAACCAGAAGGCCTGATCTAATCCAGTTTTTTTTTTAAAAGATGTTCAGATCGGAGCCCAGGTCTACTCCTATAGAATCCAATGGGGGCCGGGAGGCCTGGTCTACTCCCGTTTTTTTATAGGTAAAATGGAGGCCAGATCGACTCTTGAATTTTAGCAGGTAAAATGGAGGCCAGATCTACCCCCGTTTTTTTTTCTTTTCCAAGTGCTGAACGGAGTCCAGGTCTACTCCTATAGATTTCAATAGGGACCCGGGGGGCCTGGTCTACTCCCGTTTTTTTTTTAAAGTTCAGAACGGAGCCCAGGTCTACTCTCATAGAGTGCAATGGGTACCCGGGAGGCCTGGTCTACTCCCGTTTTTTTTTTTTTTTTAAGAAGTTCAGATCGGAGCCCAGGTCTACTCTTATAGAATCCAATTTGGACCCGGGAGGCCTGGTGTACCCCTTTTTTCTCCTTTTTTAAGAAGTTGAGATCGGAGCCCAGGTCTACTGCCATAGAGTCTAATGGGGACCCGGGAGGCCTGATCAAATCTGGGTTTGTTTTCTTTTAAAGAAGTTGGGATCGGAGCCCAGGTCTACTGCCATAGAGTCCAATGGGGACCCGGGAGGCCGGGTCTACTGCGTTTTTTTATAGGTAAAATGGAGGCCAGATCGACTGTTGTATTTTAGCAGGTAAAATGGAGGCCAGTCCAACTCCCGTTCCCCCCCCCCCCCAAGTGCTGAACGGAGTCCAGGTCTACTCCTATAGATTTCAATAGTTACCCGGGGGTCCTGGTCTGCTCCCGGTTTTTTTTTTTTAAAGTTCAGAACGGAGCCCAGGTCTACTCTCATAGAGTCCAATGGGAACCCGGGAGGCCTGGTCTACCCCTTTTTTTCTCTTTTTTTAAGAAGTTGAGATCGGAGGCCAGGTCTACTCCTATAGATTTCAGTGGGAACCAGAAGGCCTGATCTAATCCAGTTTTTTTTTTAAAAGATGTTCAGATCGGAGCCCAGGTGTACTCCTATAGAATCCAATGGGGGCCGGGAGGCCTGGTCTACTCCCGTTTTTTTATAGGTAAAATGGAGGCCAGATCGACTCTTGTATTTTAGCAGGTAAAATGGAGGCCAGATCTACCCCCGTTTTTTTTTTCTTTTCCAAGTGCTGAACGGAGTCCAGGTCTACTCCTATAGATTTCAATAGGGACCCGGGGGGCCTGGTCTACTCCCGTTTTTTTTTTAAAGTTCAGAACGGAGCCCAGGTCTACTCTCATAGAGTGCAATGGGTACCCGGGAGGCCTGGTCTACTCCCGTTATTTTTTTTTTTTTAAGAAGTTCAGATCGGAGCCCAGGTCTACTCTTATAGAATCCAATTTGGACCCGGGAGGCCTGGTGTACCCCTTTTTTCTCCTTTTTTCAGAAGTTGAGATCGGAGCCCAGGTCTACTGCCATAGAGTCTAATGGGGATCCGGGAGGCCTGATCAAATCTGGGTTTGTTTTCTTTTAAAGAAGTTGGGATCGGAGCCCAGGTCTACTGCCATAGAGTCCAATGGGGACCCGGGAGGCCGGGTCTACTGCGTTTTTTTATAGGTAAAATGGAGGCCAGATCGACTGTTGTATTTTAGCAGGTAAAAAGGAGGCCAGATCTACCCCCGTTTTTTTTTTCTTTTCCAAGTGCTGAACGGAGTCCAGGTCTTCTCCTATAGATTTCAATAGGGACCCGGGGGGCCTGCTCTGCTCCCGGTTTTTTTTTTTAAAGTTCAGAACGGAGCCCAGGTCTACTCTCATAGAGTCCAATGGGAACCCGGTAGGCCTGGTCTACCCCTTTTTTTCTCTTTTTTTAAGAAGTTGCGATCGGAGGCCAGGTCTACTCCTATAGATTTCAGTGGGAACCAGAAGGCCTGATCTAATCCAGTTTTTTTTATAAAAGATGTTCAGATCGGAGCCCAGGTCTACTCCTATAGAATCCAATGGGGGCCGGGAGGCCTGGTCTACTCCCGTTTTTTTATAGGTAAAATGGAGGCCAGATCGACTCTTGAATTTTAGCAGGTAAAATGGAGGCCAGATCTACCCCCGTTTTTTTTTCTTTTCCAAGTGCTGAACGGAGTCCAGGTCTACTCCTATAGATTTCAATAGGGACCCGGGGGGCCTGGTCTACTCCCGTTTTTTTTTTAAAGTTCAGAACGGAGCCCAGGTCTACTCTCATAGAGTGCAATGGGTACCCGGGAGGCCTGGTCTACTCCCGTTTTTTTTTTTTTTTTAAGAAGTTCAGATCGGAGCCCAGGTCTACTCTTATAGAATCCAATTTGGACCCGGGAGGCCTGGTGTACCCCTTTTTTCTCCTTTTTTAAGAAGATGAGATTGGAGCCCAGGTCTACTGCCATAGAGTCTAATGGGGACCCGGGAGGCCTGATCAAATCTGGGTTTGTTTTCTTTTAAAGAAGTTGGGATCGGAGCCCAGGTCTACTGCCATAGAGTCCAATGGGGACCCGGGAGGCCGGGTCTACTGCGTTTTTTTATAGGTAAAATGGAGGCCAGATCGACTGTTGTATTTTAGCAGGTAAAATGGAGGCCAGTCCAACTCCCGTTCCCCCCCCCCAAGTGCTGAACGGAGTCCAGGTCTACTCCTATAGATTTCAATAGTTACCCGGGGGTCCTGGTCTGCTCCCGGTTTTTTTTTTTTAAAGTTCAGAACGGAGCCCAGGTCTACTCTCATAGAGTCCAATGGGAACCCGGGAGGCCTGGTCTACCCCTTTTTTTCTCTTTTTTTAAGAAGTTGAGATCGGAGGCCAGGTCTACTCCTATAGATTTCAGTGGGAACCAGAAGGCCTGATCTAATCCAGTTTTTTTTTTAAAAGATGTTCAGATCGGAGCCCAGGTGTACTCCTATAGAATCCAATGGGGGCCGGGAGGCCTGGTCTACTCCCGTTTTTTTATAGGTAAAATGGAGGCCAGATCGACTCTTGTATTTTAGCAGGTAAAATGGAGGCCAGATCTACCCCCGTTTTTTTTTTCTTTTCCAAGTGCTGAACGGAGTCCAGGTCTACTCCTATAGATTTCAATAGGGACCCGGGGGGCCTGGTCTACTCCCGTTTTTTTTTTAAAGTTCAGAACGGAGCCCAGGTCTACTCTCATAGAGTGCAATGGGTACCCGGGAGGCCTGGTCTACTCCCGTTATTTTATTTTTTTTAAGAAGTTCAGATCGGAGCCCAGGTCTACTCTTATAGAATCCAATTTGGACCCGGGAGGCCTGGTGTACCCCTTTTTTCTCCTTTTTTAAGAAGTTGAGATCGGAGCCCAGGTCTACTGCCATAGAGTCTAATGGGGACCCGGGAGGCCTGATCAAATCTGGGTTTGTTTTCTTTTAAAGAAGTTGGGATCGGAGCCCAGGTCTACTGCCATAGAGTCCAATGGGGACCCGGGAGGCCGGGTCTACTGCGTTTTTTTATAGGTAAAATGGAGGCCAGATCGACTGTTGTATTTTAGCAGGTAAAATGGAGGCCAGTCCAACTCCCGTTCCCCCCCCCCCCCAAGTGCTGAACGGAGTCCAGGTCTACTCCTATAGATTTCAATAGTTACCCGGGGGTCCTGGTCTGCTCCCGGTTTTTTTTTTTTAAAGTTCAGAACGGAGCCCAGGTCTACTCTCATAGAGTCCAATGGGAACCCGGGAGGCCTGGTCTACCCCTTTTTTTCTCTTTTTTTAAGAAGTTGAGATCGGAGGCCAGGTCTACTCCTATAGATTTCAGTGGGAACCAGAAGGCCTGATCTAATCCAGTTTTTTTTTAAAAAGATGTTCAGATCGGAGCCCAGGTGTACTCCTATAGAATCCAATGGGGGCCGGGAGGCCTGGTCTACTCCCGTTTTTTTATAGGTAAAATGGAGGCCAGATCGACTCTTGTATTTTAGCAGGTAAAATGGAGGCCAGATCTACCCCCGTTTTTTTTTTCTTTTCCAAGTGCTGAACGGAGTCCAGGTCTACTCCTATAGATTTCAATAGGGACCCGGGGGGCCTGGTCTACTCCCGTTTTTTTTTAAAAGTTCAGAACGGAGCCCAGGTCTACTCTCATAGAGTGCAATGGGTACCCGGGAGGCCTGGTCTACTCCCGTTATTTTTTTTTTTTTAAGAAGTTCAGATCGGAGCCCAGGTCTACTCTTATAGAATCCAATTTGGACCCGGGAGGCCTGGTGTACCCCTTTTTTCTCCTTTTTTAAGAAGTTGAGATCGGAGCCCAGGTCTACTGCCATAGAGTCTAATGGGGACCCGGGAGGCCTGATCAAATCTGGGTTTGTTTTCTTTTAAAGAAGTTGGGATCGGAGCCCAGGTCTACTGCCATAGAGTCCAATGGGGACCCGGGAGGCCGGGTCTACTGCGTTTTTTTATAGGTAAAATGGAGGCCAGACCGACTGTTGTATTTTAGCAGGTAAAAAGGAGGCCAGATCTACCCCCGTTTTTTTTTTCTTTTCCAAGTGCTGAACGGAGTCCAGGTCTACTCCTATAGATTTCAATAGGGACCCGGGGGGCCTGGTCTGCTCCCGGTTTTTTTTTTTAAAGTTCAGAACGGAGCCCAGGTCTACTCTCATAGAGTCCAATGGGAACCCGGTAGGCCTGGTCTACCCCTTTTTTTCTCTTTTTTTAAGAAGTTGCGATCGGAGGCCAGGTCTACTCCTATAGATTTCAGTGGGAACCAGAAGGCCTGATCTAATCCAGTTTTTTTTTTTAAAAGATGTTCAGATCGGAGCCCAGGTCTACTCCTATAGAATCCAATGGGGGCCGGGAGGCCTGGTCTACTCCCGTTTTTTTATAGGTAAAATGGAGGCCAGATCGACTCTTGTATTTTAGCAGGTAAAATGGAGGCCAGATCTACCCCGTTTTTTTTTTCTTTTCTAAGTGCTGAACGGAGTCCAGGTCTACTCCTATAGATTTCAATAGGGACCCGGGGGGCCTGGTCTACTCCCGTTTTTTTTTAAAGTTCAGAACGGAGCCCAGGTCTACTCTCATAGAGTGCAATGGGTACCCGGGAGGCCTGGTCTACTCCCTTTTTTTTTTTTTAAGAAGTTCAGATCGGAGCCCAGGTCTACTCTTATAGAATCCAATTTGGACCCGGGAGGCCTGGTGTACCCCTTTTTTCTCCTTTTTTAAGAAGTTGAGATCGGAGCCCAGGTCTACTGCCATAGAGTCTAATGGGGACCCGGGAGGCCTGATCAAATCTGGGTTTGTTTTCTTTTAAAGAAGTTGGGATCGGAGCCCAGGTCTACTGCCACTGAGTCCAATGGGGACCCGGGAGGCAGGGTCTACTGCATTTTTTTATAGGTAAAATGGAGGCCAGATCGACTGTTGTATTTTAGCAGGTAAAATGGAGGCCAGATCAACGCCCGTTCCCCCCCCCCCAAGTGCTGAACGGAGTCCAGGTCTACTCCTATAGATTTCAATAGTTACCCGGGGGTCCTGGTCTGCTCCCGGTTTTTTTTTTTTAAAGTTCAGAACGGAGCCCAGGTCTACTCTCATAGAGTCCAATGGGAACCCGGGAGGCCTGGTCTACCACTTTTTTTCTCTTTTTTAAGAAGTTGAGATCGGAGGCCAGGTCTACTCCTATAGATTTCAGTGGGAACCAGAAGGCCTGATCTAATCCAGTTTTTTTTTTAAAAGATGTTCAGATCGGAGCCCAGGTCTACTCCTACAGAATCCAATGGGGGCCGGGAGGCCTGGTCTACTCCCGTTTTTTTATAGGTAAAATGGAGGCCAGATCGACTCTTGTATTTTAGCAGGTAAAATGGAGGCCAGATCTACCCCCGTTTTTTTTTCTTTTCCAAGTGCTGAACGGAGTCCAGGTCTACTCCTATAGATTTCAATAGGGACCCGGGGGGCCTGGTCTACTCCCGTTTTTTTTTAAAGTTCAGAACGGAGCCCAGGTCTACTCTCATAGAGTGCAATGGGTACCAGGGAGGCCTGGTCTACTCCCGTTTTTTTTTTTTTTAAGAAGTTGAGATCGGAGCCCAGGTCTACTCTTATAGAATCCAATTTGGACCCGGGAGGCCTGGTGTACCCCTTTTTTCTCCTTTTTTAAGAAGTTGAGATCGGAGCCCAGGTCTACTGCCATAGAGTCTAATGGGGACCCGGGAGGCCTGATCAAATCTGGGTTTGTTTTCTTTTAAAGAAGTTGGGATCGGAGCCCAGGTCTACTGCCATAGAGTCCAATGGGGACCCGGGAGGCCAGGTCTACTGCGTTTTTTTATAGGTAAAATGGAGCCCAGATCGACTGTTGTATTTTAGCAGGTAAAATGGAGGCCAGATCAACTCCCGTTTCCCCCCCCCCAAGTGCTGAACGGAGTCCAGGTCTACTCCTATAGATTTCAATAGGGACCCGGGGGTCCTGGTCTGCTCCCGGTTTTTTTTTTTTAAAGTTCAGAACGGAGCCCAGGTCTACTCTCATAGAGTCCAATGGGAACCCGGGAGGCCTGGTCTACCCCTTTTTTTCTCTTTTTTTAAGAAGTTGAGATCGGAGGCCAGGTCTACTCCTATAGATTTCAGTGGGAACCAGAAGGCCTGATCTAATCCAGTTTTTTTTAAAAAAGATGTTCAGATCGGAGCCCAGGTCTACTCCTATAGAATCCAATGGGGGCCGGGAGGCCTGGTCTACTCCCGTTTTTTTATAGGTAAAATGGAGGCCAGATCGACTCTTGTATTTTAGCAGGTAAAATGGAGGCCAGATCTACCCCCGTTTTTTTTTTCTTTTCCAAGTGCTGAACGGAGTCCAGGTCTACTCCTATAGATTTCAATAGGGACCCGGGGGGCCTGGTCTACTCCCGTTTTTTTTTAAAGTTCAGAACGGAGCCCAGGTCTACTCTCATAGAGTGCAATGGGTACCCGGGAGGCCTGGTCTACTCCCTTTTTTTTTTTTTTTTAAGAAGTTCAGATCGGAGCCCAGGTCTACTCTTATAGAATCCAATTTGGACCCGGGAGGCCTGGTGTACCCCTTTTTTCTCCTTTTTTAAGAAGTTGAGATCGGAGCCCAGGTCTACTGCCATAGAGTCTAATGGGGACCCGGGAGGCCTGATCAAATCTGGGTTTGTTTTCTTTTAAAGAAGTTGGGATCGGAGCCCAGGTCTACTGCCACTGAGTCCAATGGGGACCCGGGAGGCAGGGTCTACTGTATTTTTTTATAGGTAAAATGGAGGCCAGATCGACTGTTGTATTTTAGCAGGTAAAATGGAGGCCAGATCAACGCCCGTTCCCCCCCCCCCTAAGTTCTGAACGGAGTCCAGGTCTACTCCTATAGATTTCAATAGTTACCCGGGGGTCCTGGTCTGCTCCCGGTTTTTTTTTTTTAAAGTTCAGAACGGAGCCCAGGTCTACTCTCATAGAGTCCAATGGGAACCCGGGAGGCCTGGTCTACCTCTTTTTTTCTCTTTTTTTAAGAAGTTGAGATCGGAGGCCAGGTCTACTCCTATAGATTTCAGTGGGAACCAGAAGGCCTGATCTAATCCAGTTTTTTTTTTTAAAAGATTTTCAGATCGGAGCCCAGGTCTACTCCTACAGAATCCAAAGGGGGCCGGGAGGCCTGGTCTACTCCCGTTTTTTTATAGGTAAAATGGAGGCCAGATCGACTCTTGTATTTTAGCAGGTAAAATGGAGGCCAGATCTACCCCCGTTTTTTTTTCTTTTCCAAGTGCTGAACGGAGTCCAGGTCTACTCCTATAGATTTCAATAGGGACCCGGGGGGCCTGGTCTACTCCCGTTTTTTTTTTAAAGTTCAGAACGGAGCCCAGGTCTACTCTCATAGAGTGCAATGGGTACCCGGGAGGCCTGGTCTACTCCCGTTTTTTTTTTTTTTAAGAAGTTGAGATCGGAGCCCAGGTCTACTCTTATAGAATCCAATTTGGACCCGGGAGGCCTGGTGTACCCCTTTTTTCTCCTTTTTTAAGAAGTTGAGATGGGAGCCCAGGTCTACTGCCATAGAGTCTAATGGGGACCCGGGAGGCCTGATCAAATCTGGGTTTGTTTTCTTTTAAAGAAGTTGGGATCGGAGCCCAGGTCTACTGCCATAGAGTCCAATGGGGACCCGGGAGGCCAGGTCTACTGCGTTTTTTTATAGGTAAAATGGAGCCCAGATCGACTGTTGTATTTTAGCAGGTAAAATGGAGGCCAGATCAACTCCCGTTTCCCCCCCCCCAAGTGCTGAACGGAGTCCAGGTCTACTCCTATAGATTTCAATAGGGACCCGGGGGTCCTGGTCTGCTCCCGGTTTTTTTTTTTTAAAGTTCAGAACGGAGCCCAGGTCTACTCTCATAGAGTCCAATGGGAACCCGGGAGGCCTGGTCTACCCCTTTTTTTCTCTTTTTTTAAGAAGTTGAGATCGGAGGCCAGGTCTACTCCTATAGATTTCAGTGGGAACCAGAAGGCCTGATCTAATCCAGTTTTTTTTAAAAAAGATGTTCAGATCGGAGCCCAGGTGTACTCCTATAGAATCCAATGGGGGCCGGGAGGCCTGGTCTACTCCCGTTTTTTTATAGGTAAAATGGAGGCCAGATCGACTCTTGTATTTTAGCAGGTAAAATGGAGGCCAGATCTACCCCCGTTTTTTTTTTCTTTTCCAAGTGCTGAACGGAGTCCAGGTCTACTCCTATAGATTTCAATAGGGACCCGGGGGGCCTGGTCTACTCCCGTTTTTTTTTAAAGTTCAGAACGGAGCCCAGGTCTACTCTCATAGAGTGCAATGGGTACCCGGGAGGCCTGGTCTACTCCCGTTTTTTTTTTTTTTTAAGAAGTTCAGATCGGAGCCCAGGTCTACTCTTATAGAATCCAATTTGGACCCGGGAGGCCTGGTGTACCCCTTTTTTCTCCTTTTTTAAGAAGTTGAGATCGGAGCCCAGGTCTACTGCCATAGAGTCTAATGGGGACCCGGGAGGCCTGATCAAATCTGGGTTTGTTTTCTATTAAAGAAGTTGGGATCGGAGCCCAGGTCTACTGCCATAGAGTCCAATGGGGACCCGGGAGGCCGGGTCTACTGCGTTTTTTTATAGGTAAAATGGAGGCCAGATCGACTGTTGTATTTTAGCAGGTAAAAAGGAGGCCAGATCTACCCCCGGTTTTTTTTTCTTTTCCAAGTGCTGAACGGAGTCCAGGTCTACTCCTATAGATTTCAATAGGGACCCGGGGGGCCTGGTCTGCTCCCGGTTTTTTTTTTTAAAGTTCAGAACGGAGCCCAGGTCTACTCTCATAGAGTCCAATGGGAACCCGGTAGGCCTGGTCTACCCCTTTTTTTCTCTTTTTTTAAGAAGTTGCGATCGGAGGCCAGGTCTACTCCTATAGATTTCAGTGGGAACCAGAAGGCCTGATCTAATCCAGTTTTTTTTTTTAAAAGATGTTCAGATCGGAGCCCAGGTCTACTCCTATAGAATCCAATGGGGGCCGGGAGGCCTGGTCTACTCCCGTTTTTTTATAGGTAAAATGGAGGCCAGATCGACTCTTGTATTTTAGCAGGTAAAATGGAGGCCAGATCTACCCCCGTTTTTTTTTCTTTTCCAAGTGCTGAACGGAGTCCAGGTCTACTCCTATAGATTTCAATAGGGACCCGGGGGGCCTGGTCTACTCCCGTTTTTTTTTAAAGTTCAGAACGGAGCCCAGGTCTACTCTCATAGAGTGCAATGGGTACCCGGGAGGCCTGGTCTACTCCCTTTTTTTTTTTTTTAAGAAGTTCAGATCGGAGCCCAGGTCTACTCTTATAGAATCCAATTTGGACCCGGGAGGCCTGGTGTACCCCTTTTTTCTCCTTTTTTAAGAAGTTGAGATCGGAGCCCAGGTCTACTGCCATAGAGTCTAATGGGGACCCGGGAGGCCTGATCAAATCTGGGTTTGTTTTCTTTTAAAGAAGTTGGGATCGGAGCCCAGGTCTACTGCCACTGAGTCCAATGGGGACCCGGGAGGCCGGGTCTACTGCATTTTTTTATAGGTAAAATGGAGGCCAGATCGACTGTTGTATTTTAGCAGGTAAAATGGAGGCCAGATCAACGCCCGTTCGCCCCCCCCCCAAGTGCTGAACGGAGTCCAGGTCTACTCCTATAGATTTCAATAGTTACCCGGGGGTCCTGGTCTGCTCCAAGTTTTTTTTTTTTAAAGTTCAGAACGGAGCCCAGGTCTACTCTCATAGAGTCCAATGGGAACCCGGGAGGCCTGGTCTACCCCTTTTTTTCTCTTTTTTTAAGAAGTTGAGATCGGAGGCCAGGTCTACTCCTATAGATTTCAATAGGGACCCGGGGGGCCTGGTCTACTCCCGGTTTTTTTTAAAGTTCAGAACGGAGCCCAGGTCTACTCTCATAGAGTGCAATGGGTACCCGGGAGGCCTGGTCTACTCCCTTTTTTTTTTTTAAGAAGTTCAGATCGGAGCCCAGGTCTACTCTTATAGAATCCAATTTGGACCCGGGAGGCCTGGTGTACCCCTTTTTTCTCCTTTTTTAAGAAGTTGAGATCGGAGCCCAGGTCTACTGCCATAGAGTCTAATGGGGACCCGGGAGGCCTGATCAAATCTGGGTTTGTTTTCTTTTAAACAAGTTGGGATCGGAGCCCAGGTCTACTGCCACTGAGTCCAATGGGGACCCGGGAGGCAGGGTCTACTGCATTTTTTTATAGGTAATATGGAGGCCAGATCGACTGTTGTATTTTAGCAGGTAAAATGGAGGCCAGATCAACGCCTGTTCCCCCCCCCCCCAAGTGCTGAACGGAGTTCAGGTCTACTCCTATATATTTCAATAGTTACCCGGGGGTCCTGGTCTGCTCCCGGTTTTTTTTTTTTAAAGTTCAGAACGGAGCCCAGGTCTACTCTCATAGAGTCCAATGGGAACCCGGGAGGCCTGGTCTACCACTTTTTTTCTCTTTTTTTAAGAAGTTGAGATCGGAGGCCAGGTCTACTCCTATAGATTTCAGTGGGAACCAGAAGGCCTGATCTAATCCAGTTTTTTTTTTAAAAGATGTTCAGATCGGAGCCCAGGTCTACTCCTACAGAATCCAATGGGGGCCGGGAGGCCTGGTCTACTCCCGTTTTTTTATAGGTAAAATGGAGGCCAGATCGACTCTTGTATTTTAGCAGGTAAAATGGAGGCCAGATCTACCCCCGTTTTTTTTTCTTTTCCAAGTGCTGAACGGAGTCCAGGTCTACTCCTATAGATTTCAATAGGGACCCGGGGGGCCTGGTCTACTCCCGTTTTTTTTTAAAGTTCAGAACGGAGCCCAGGTCTACTCTCATAGAGTGCAATGGGTACCCGGGAGGCCTGGTCTACTCCCGTTTTTTTTTTTTTAAGAAGTTGAGATCGGAGCCCAGGTCTACTCTTATAGAATCCAATTTGGACCCGGGAGGCCTGGTGTACCCCTTTTTTCTCCTTTTTTAAGAAGTTGAGATCGGAGACCAGGTTTACTGCCATAGAGTCTAATGGGGACCCGGGAGGCCTGATCAAATCTGGGTTTGTTTTCTTTTAAAGAAGTTGGGATCGGAGCCCAGGTCTACTGCCATAGAGTCCAATGGGGACCCGGGAGGCCAGGTCTACTGCGTTTTTTTATAGGTAAAATGGAGCCCAGATCGACTGTTGTATTTTAGCAGGTAAAATGGAGGCCAGATCAACTCCCGTTTCCCCCCCCCCCCCAAGTGCTGAACGGAGTCCAGGTCTACTCCTATAGATTTCAATAGGGACCCGGGGGTCCTGGTCTGCTCCCGGTTTTTTTTTTTTAAAGTTCAGAACGGAGCCCAGGTCTACTCTCATAGAGTCCAATGGGAACCCGGGAGGCCTGGTCTACCCCTTTTTTTCTCTTTTTTTAAGAAGTTGATATCGGAGGCCAGGTCTACTCCTATAGATTTCAGTGGGAACCAGAAGGCCTGATCTAATCCAGGTTTTTTTAAAAAAGATGTTCAGATCGGAGCCCAGGTCT
The DNA here is from genome assembly GCA_029233225.1 of Lepidodactylus listeri. NCBI lineage: Eukaryota > Metazoa > Chordata > Lepidosauria > Squamata > Gekkonidae > Lepidodactylus > Lepidodactylus listeri. Next base: position 30,806 of record JARCFY010000221.1, on the reverse strand, counting down.
ACTCCTATAGAATCCAATGGGGGCCGGGAGGCCTGGTCTACTCCCTTTTTTTTTTTTTTTAAGAAGTTCAGATCGGAGCCCAGGTCTACTCTTATAGAATCCAATTTGGACCCGGGAGGCCTGGTGTACCCCTTTTTTCTCCTTTTTTAAGAAGTTGAGATCGGAGCCCAGGTCTACTGCCATAGAGTCTAATGGGGACCCGGGAGGCCTGATCAAATCTGGGTTTGTTTTCTTTTAAAGAAGTTGGGATCGGAGCCCAGGTCTACTGCCATAGAGTCCAATGGGGACCCGGGAGGCCGGGTCTACTGCGTTTTTTTATAGGTAAAATGGAGGCCAGATCGACTGTTGTATTTTAGCAGGTAAAAAGGAGGCCAGATCAACTCCCGTTCCCCCCCCCCCCAAGTGCTGAACGGAGTCCAGGTCTACTCCTATAGATTTCAATAGGGACCCGGGGGTCCTGGTCTGCTCCCGGTTTTTTTTTTTTAAAGTTCAGAACGGAGCCCAGGTCTACTCTCATAGAGTCCAATGGGAACCTGGGAGGCCTGGTCTACCCCGTTTTTTCTCTTTTTTTAAGAAGTTGAGATCGGAGGCCAGGTCTACTCCTATAGATTTCAGTGGGAACCAGAAGGCCTGATCTAATCCAGTTTTTTTTTAAAAAGATGTTCAGATCGGAGCCCAGGTCTACTCCTATAGAATCCAATGGGGGCCGGGAGGCCTGGTCTACTCCCGTTTTTTTATAGGTAAAATGGAGGCCAGATCGACTGTTGTATTTTAGCAGGTAAAAAGGAGGCCAGATCTACCCCCGTTTTTTTTTTCTTTTCCAAGTGCTGAACGGAGTCCAGGTCTACTCCTATAGATTTCAATAGGGACCCGGGGGGCCTGGTCTACTCCCGTTTTTTTTTAAAGTTCAGAACGGAGCCCAGGTCTACTCTCATAGAGTGCAATGGGTACCCGGGAGGCCTGGTCTACTCCCTTTTTTTTTTTTTAAGAAGTTCAGATCGGAGCCCAGGTCTATTCTTATAGAATCCAATTTGGACCCGGGAGGCCTGGTGTACCCCTTTTTTCTCCTTTTTTAAGAAGTTGAGATCGGAGCCCAGGTCTACTGCCATAGAGTCTAATAGGGACCCGGGAGGCCTGATCAAATCTGGGTTTGTTTTCTTTTAAAGAAGTTGGGATCGGAGCCCAGGTCTACTGCCATAGAGTCCAATGGGGACCCGGGAGGCCGGGTCTACTGCGTTTTTTTATAGGTAAAATGGAGGCCAGATCGACTGTTGTATTTTAGCAGGTAAAAAGGAGGCCAGATCTACCCCCGTTTTTTTTTTCTTTTCCAAGTGCTGAACGGAGTCCAGGTCTACTCCTATAGATTTCAATAGGGACCCGGGGGGCCTGGTCTGCTCCCGGTTTTTTTTTTTAAAAGTTCAGAACGGAGCCCAGGTCTACTCTCATAGAGTCCAATGGGAACCCGGGAGGCCTGGTCTACCCCTTTTTTTCTCTTTTTTTAAGAAGTTGAGATCGGAGGCCAGGTCTACTCCTATAGATTTCAGTGGGAACCAGAAGGCCTGATCTAATCCAGTTTTTTTTAAAAAGATGTTCAGATCGGAGCCCAGGTCTACTCCTATAGAATCCAATGGGGGCCGGGAGGCCTGGTCTACTCCCGTTTTTTTGTAGGTAAAATGGAGGCCAGATCGACTGTTGTATTTTAGCAGGTAAAATGGAGGCCAGATCTACCCCCGTTTTTTTTTTCTTTTCCAAGTGCTGAACGGAGTCCAGGTCTACTCCTATAGATTTCAATAGGGACCCGGGGGGCCTGGTCTACTCCCGATTTTTTTTAAAGTTCAGAACGGAGCCCAGGTCTACTCTCATAGAGTGCAATGGGTACCCGGGAGGCCTGGTCTACTCCCTTTTTTTTTTTTTTAAGAAGTTCAGATCGGAGCCCAGGTCTATTCTTATAGAATCCAATTTGGACCCGGGAGGCCTGGTGTACCCCTTTTTTCTCCTTTTTTAAGAAGTTGAGATCGGAGCCCAGGTCTACTGCCATAGAGTCTAATAGGGACCCGGGAGACCTGATCAAATCTGGGTTTGTTTTCTTTTTAAAAAGTTGGGATCGGAGCCCAGGTCTACTGCCATAGAGTCCAATGGGGACCCGGGAGGCCGGGTCTACTGCGTTTTTTTATAGGTAAAATGGAGGCCAGATCGACTGTTGTTTTTTAGCAGGAAAAAAGGAGGCCAGATCTACCCCCGTTTTTTTTTCTTTTCCAAGTGCTGAACGGAGTCCAGGTCTACTCCTATAGATTTCAATAGGGACCCGGGGGGCCTTGTCTACTCCCGTCTTTTTTTAAAGTTCAGAACGGAGCCCAGGTCTACTCTCATAGAGTGCAATGGGTACCCGGGAGGCCTGGTCTACTCCCGTTTTTTTTTTTTTTTAAGAAGTTCAGATCGGAGCCCAGGTCTACTCTTATAGAATCCAATTTGGACCCGGGAGGCCTGGTGTACCCCTTTTTTCTCCTTTTTTAAGAAGTTGATATCGGAGCCCAGGTCTACTGCCATAGAGTCTAATGGGGACCCGGGAGGCCTGATCAAATCTGGGTTTGTTTTCTTTTAAAGAAGTTGGGATCGGAGCCCAGGTCTACTGCCATAGAGTCCAATGGGGACCCGGGAGGCCGGGTCTACTGCGTTTTTTTATAGGTAAAATGGAGGCCAGATCGACTGTTGTATTTTAGCAGGAAAAATGGAGGCCAGATCAACTCCCGTTTCCCCCCCCCCCCCAAGTGCTGAACGGAGTCCAGGTCTACTCCTATAGATTTCAATAGGGACCCGGGGGGCCTGGTCTACTCCCGTTTTTTTTTAAAAGTTCAGAACGGAGCCCAGGTCTACTCTCATAGAGTGCAATGGGTACCCGGGAGGCCTGGTCTACTCCCTTTTTTTTTTTTTTTTAAGAAGTTCAGATCGGAGCCCAGGTCTACTCTTATAGAATCCAATTTGGACCCGGGAGGCCTGGTGTACCCCTTTTTTCTCCTTTTTTAAGAAGTTGAGATCGGAGCCCAGGTCTACTGCCATAGAGTCTAATGGGGACCCGGGAGGCCTGATCAAATCTGGGTTTGTTTTCTTTTAAAGAAGTTGGGATCGGAGCCCAGGTCTACTGCCATAGAGTCCAATGGGGACCCGGGAGGCCGGGTCTACTGCGTTTTTTTAAAGGTAAAATGGAGGCCAGATCGACTGTTGTATTTTAGCAGGAAAAATGGAGGCCAGATCAACTCCCGTTTCCCCCCCCCCCAAAGTGCTGAATGGAGTCCAGGTCTACTCCTATAGATTTCAATAGGGACCCGGGGGGCCTGGTCTACTCCCGTCTTTTTTTAAAGTTCAGAACGGAGCCCAGGTCTACTCTCATAGAGTGCAATCGGTACCCGGGAGGCCTGGTCTACTCCCGTTTTTTTTTTTTTTTAAGAAGTTCAGATCGGAGCCCAGGTCTACTCTTATAGAATCCAATTTGGATCCGGGAGGCCTGGTGTACCCCTTTTTTCTCCTTTTTTAAGAAGTTGAGATCGGAGCCCAGGTCTACTGCTATAGAGTCTAATGGGAACCCGGGAGGCCTGATCAAATCTGGGTTTGTTTTCTTTTAAAGAAGTTGGGATCGGAGCCCAGGTCTACTGCCATAGAGTCCAATGGGGACCCGGGAGGCCGGGTCTACTGCGTTTTTTTATAGGTAAAATGGAGGCCAGATTGACTGTTGTATTTTAGCAGGAAAAATGGAGGCCAGATCAACTCCCGTTTCCCCCCCCCCCAAAGTGCTGAACGGAGTCCAGGTCTACTCCTATAGATTTCAATAGGGACCCGGGGGGCCTGGTATACTCCCGTCTTTTTTTAAATGTTCAGAACGGAGCCCAGGTCTACTCTCATAGAGTGCAATCGGTACCCGGGAGGCCTGGTCTACTCCCGTTTTTTTTTTTTTTAAGAAGTTGAGATCGAAGCACAGGTCTACTCTTATAGAGTCCAATTTGGCCCCGGGAGGCCTGGTGTACCCCTTTTTTCTCCTTTTTTAAGAAGTTGAGATCGGAGCCCAGGTCTACTGCCATAGAGTCTAATGGGGACCCGGGAGGCCTGATCAAATCTGGGTTTGTTTTCTTTTAAAGAAGTTGGGATCGGAGCCCAGGTCTACTGCCATAGAGTCCAATGGGGACCCGGGAGGCCGGGTCTACTGCGTTTTTTTATAGGTAAAATGGAGGCCAAATCGACTGTTGTATTTTAGCAGGTAAAATGGAGGCCAGATCAACTCCCGTTTCCCCCCCCCCAAGTGCTGAACGGAGTCCAGGTCTACTCCTATAGATTTCAATAGGGACCCGGGGGTCCTGGTCTGCTCCCGTTTTTTTTTTTTAAAGTTCAGAACGGAGCCCAGGTCTACTCTCATAGAGTCCAATGGGAACCCGGGAGGCCTGGTCTACCCCTTTTTTTCTCTTTTTTTAAGAAGTTGAGATCGGAGGCCAGGTCTACTCCTATAGATTTCAGTGGGAACCAGAAGGCCTGATCTAATCCAGTTTTTTTTTAAAAAGATGTTCAGATCGGAGCCCAGGTGTACTCCTATAGAATCCAATGGGGGCCGGGAGGCCTGGTCTACTCCCGTTTTTTTATAGGTAAAATGGAGGCCAGATCGACTCTTGTATTTTAGCAGGTAAAATGGAGGCCAGATCTACCCCCGTTTTTTTTTTCTTTTCCAAGTGCTGAACGGAGTCCAGGTCTACTCCTATAGATTTCAATAGGGACCCGGGGGGCCTGGTCTACTCCCGTTTTTTTTTAAAGTTCAGAACGGAGCCCAGGTCTACTCTCATAGAGTGCAATGGGTACCCGGGAGGCCTGGTCTACTCCCTTTTTTTTTTTTTTTTTAAGAAGTTCAGATCGGAGCCCAGGTCTACTCTTATAGAATCCAATTTGGACTCGGGAGGCCTGGTGTACCCCTTTTTTCTCCTTTTTTAAGAAGTTGATATCGGAGCCCAGGTCTACTGCCATAGAGTCTAATGGGGACCCGGGAGGCCTGATCAAATCTGGGTTTGTTTTCCTTTAAAGAAGTTGGGATCGGAGCCCAGGTCTACTGCCATAGAGTCCAATGGGGACCCGGGAGGCCGGGTCTACTGCGTTTTTTTATAGGTAAAATGGAGGCCAGATCGACTGTTGTATTTTAGCAGGTAAAATGGAGGCCAGATCTACCCCCGTTTTTTTTTTCTTTTCCAAGTGCTGAACGGAGTCCAGGTCTACTCCTATAGATTTCAATAGGGACCCGGGGGGCCTGGTCTGCTCCCGGTTTCTTTTTTTAAAGTTCAGAACGGAGCCCAAGTCTAATCTCATAGAGTCCAATGGGAACCCGGGAGGCCTGGTCTACCCCTTTTTTTCTCTTTTTTTAAGAAGTTGAGATCGGAGGCCAGGTCTACTCCTATAGATTTCAGTGGGAACCAGAAGGCCTGTTCTAATCCAGTTTTTTTAAAAAAGATGTTCAGATCGGAGCCCAGGTCTACTCCTATAGAATCCAATGGGGGCCGGGAGGCCTGGTCTACTCCCGTTTTTTTATAGGTAAAATGGAGGCCAGATCGACTGTTGTATTTTAGCAGGTAAAATGGAGGCCAGATCAACTCCCGTTTCCCCCCCCCCCAAAGTGCTGAACGGAGTCCAGGTCTACTCCTATAGATTTCAAAAGGGACCCGGGGGGCCTGGTCTGCTCCCGGTTTTTTTTTTTTTAAAGTTCAGAACGGAGCCCAGGTCTACTCTCATAGAGTCCAATGGGAACCCGGGAGGCCTGGTCTACCCCTTTTTTTCTCTTTTTTTAAGAAGTTGAGATCGGAGGCCAGGTCTACTCCTATAGATTTCAGTGGGAACCAGAAGGCCTGATCTAATCCAGTTTTTTTTTAAAAAGATGTTCAGATCGGAGCCCAGGTCTACTCCTGTAGAATCCAATGGTGGCCGGGAGGCCTGGTCTACTCCCGTTTTTTTATAGGTAAAATGGAGGCCAGATCGACTCTTGTATTTTAGCAGGTAAAAAGGAGGCCAGATCTACCCCCATTTTTTTTTTCTTTTCCAAGTGCTGAACGGAGGTTTGTTTTCTTTTAAAGAAGTTGGGATCGGAGCCCAGGTCTACTGCCATAGAGTCCAATGGGGACCCGGGAGGCCGGGTCTACTGCATTTTTTTATAGGTAAAATGGAGGCCAGATCGACTGTTGTATTTTAGCAGGTAAAATGGAGGCCAGATCAACTCCCGTTTCCCCCCCCCAAGTGCTGAACGGAGTCCAGGTCTACTCCTATAGATTTCAATAGGGACCCGGGGGGCCTGGTCTACTCCCGTTTTTTTTTAAAGTTCAGAACGGAGCCCAGGTCTACTCTCATAGAGTGCAATGGGTACCCGGGGGGCCTAGTCTACTCCCGTTTTTTTTTAAAGTTCAGAACGGAGCCCAGGTCTACTCTCATAGAGTGCAATCGGTACCCGGGAGGCCTGGTCTACTCCCGTTTTTGTTTTTTTTTAAGAAGTTCAGATCGGAGCCCAGGTCTACTCTTATAGAATCCAATTTGGATCCGGGAGGCCTGGTGTACCCCTTTTTTCTCCTTTTTTAAGAAGTTGAGATCGGAGCCCAGGTCTACTGCCATAGAGTCTAATGGGAACCCGGGAGGCCTGATCAAATCTGGGTTTGTTTTCTTTTAAAGAAGTTGGGATCGGAGCCCAGGTCTACTGCCATAGAGTCCAATGGGGACCCGGGAGGCCGGGTCTACTGCGTTTTTTTATAGGTAAAATGGAGGCCAGATTGACTGTTGTATTTTAGCAGGAAAAATGGAGGCCAGATCAACTCCCGTTTCCCCCCCCCCAAAGTGCTGAACGGAGTCCAGGTCTACTCCTATAGATTTCAATAGGGACCCGGGGGGCCTGGTATACTCCCGTCTTTTTTTAAATGTTCAGAACGGAGCCCAGGTCTACTCTCATAGAGTGCAATCGGTACCCGGGAGGCCTGGTCTACTCCCGTTTTTTTTTTTTTTTTAAGAAGTTGAGATCGAAGCACAGGTCTACTCTTATAGAGTCCAATTTGGACCCGGGAGGCCTGGTGTACCCCTTTTTTCTCCTTTTTTAAGAAGTTGAGATCGGAGCCCAGGTCTACTGCCATAGAGTCTAATGGGGACCCGGGAGGCCTGATCAAATCTGGGTTTGTTTTCTTTTAAAGAAGTTGGGATCGGAGCCCAGGTCTACTGCCATAGAGTCCAATGGGGACCCGGGAGGCCGGGTCTACTGCGTTTTTTTATAGGTAAAATGGAGGCCAGATCGACTGTTGTATTTTAGCAGGTAAAATGGAGGCCAGATCAACTCCCGTTTCCCCCCCCCCCAAGTGCTGAACGGAGTCCAGGTCTACTCCTATAGATTTCAATAGGGACCCGGGGGTCCTGGTCTGCTCCCGTTTTTTTTTTTTTAAAGTTCAGAACGGAGCCCAGGTCTACTCTCATAGAGTCCAATGGGAACCCGGGAGGCCTGGTCTACCCCTTTTTTCCTCTTTTTTTAAGAAGTTGAGATCGGAGGCCAGGTCTACTCCTATAGATTTCAGTGGGAACCAGAAGGCCTGATCTAATCCAGTTTTTTTTAAAAAAGATGTTCAGATCGGAGCCCAGGTGTACTCCTATAGAATCCAATGGGGGCCGGGAGGCCTGGTCTACTCCCGTTTTTTTATAGGTAAAATGGAGGCCAGATCGACTCTTGTATTTTAGCAGGTAAAATGGAGGCCAGATCTACCCCCGTTTTTTTTTTCTTTTCCAAGTGCTGAACGGAGTCCAGGTCTACTCCTATAGATTTCAATAGGGACCCGGGGGGCCTGGTCTGCTCCCGGTTTCTTTTTTTAAAGTTCAGAACGGAGCCCAGGTCTAATCTCATAGAGTCCAATGGGAACCCGGGAGGCCTGGTCTACCCCTTTTTTTCTCTTTTTTTAAGAAGTTGAGATCGGAGGCCAGGTCTACTCCTATAGATTTCAGTGGGAACCGGAAGGCCTGTTCTAATCCAGTTTTTTTAAAAAAGATGTTCAGATCGGAGCCCAGGTCTACTCCTATAGAATCCAATGGGGGCCGGGAGGCCTGGTCTACTCCCGTTTTTTTATAGGTAAAATGGAGGCCAGATCGACTGTTGTATTTTAGCAGGTAAAATGGAGGCCAGATCAACTCCCGTTTCCCCCCCCCCCCAAAGTGCTGAACGGAGTCCAGGTCTACTCCTATAGATTTCAAAAGGGACCCGGGGGGCCTGGTCTGCTCCCGGTTTTTTTTTTTTTAAAGTTCAGAACGGAGCCCAGGTCTACTCTCATAGAGTCCAATGGGAACCCGGGAGGCCTGGTCTACCCCTTTTTTTCTCTTTTTTTAAGAAGTTGAGATCGGAGGCCAGGTCTACTCCTATAGATTTCAGTGGGAACCAGAAGGCCTGATCTAATCCAGTTTTTTTTTAAAAAGATGTTCAGATCGGAGCCCAGGTCTACTCCTGTAGAATCCAATGGTGGCCGGGAGGCCTGGTCTACTCCCGTTTTTTTATAGGTAAAATGGAGGCCAGATCGACTCTTGTATTTTAGCAGGTAAAAAGGAGGCCAGATCTACCCCCATTTTTTTTTTCTTTTCCAAGTGCTGAACGGAGGTTTGTTTTCTTTTAAAGAAGTTGGGATCGGAGCCCAGGTCTACTGCCATAGAGTCCAATGGGGACCCGGGAGGCCGGGTCTACTGCATTTTTTTATAGGTAAAATGGAGGCCAGATCGACTGTTGTATTTTAGCAGGTAAAATGGAGGCCAGATCAACTCCCGTTTCCCCCCCCCAAGTGCTGAACGGAGTCCAGGTCTACTCCTATAGATTTCAATAGGGACCCGGGGGGCCTGGTCTACTCCCGTTTTTTTTTAAAGTTCAGAACGGAGCCCAGGTCTACTCTCATAGAGTGCAATGGGTACCCGGGGGGCCTAGTCTACTCCCGTTTTTTTTTAAAGTTCAGAACGGAGCCCAGGTCTACTCTCATAGAGTGCAATCGGTACCCGGGAGGCCTGGTCTACTCCCGTTTTTGTTTTTTTTTAAGAAGTTCAGATCGGAGCCCAGGTCTACTCTTATAGAATCCAATTTGGATCCGGGAGGCCTGGTGTACCCCTTTTTTCTCCTTTTTTAAGAAGTTGAGATCGGAGCCCAGGTCTACTGCCATAGAGTCTAATGGGAACCCGGGAGGCCTGATCAAATCTGGGTTTGTTTTCTTTTAAAGAAGTTGGGATCGGAGCCCAGGTCTACTGCCATAGAGTCCAATGGGGACCCGGGAGGCCGGGTCTACTGCGTTTTTTTATAGGTAAAATGGAGGCCAGATTGACTGTTGTATTTTAGCAGGAAAAATGGAGGCCAGATCAACTCCCGTTTCCCCCCCCCCCAAAGTGCTGAACGGAGTCCAGGTCTACTCCTATAGATTTCAATAGGGACCCGGGGGGCCTGGTATACTCCCGTCTTTTTTTAAATGTTCAGAACGGAGCCCAGGTCTACTCTCATAGAGTGCAATCGGTACCCGGGAGGCCTGGTCTACTCCCGTTTTTTTTTTTTTTTAAGAAGTTGAGATCGAAGCACAGGTCTACTCTTATAGAGTCCAATTTGGACCCGGGAGGCCTGGTGTACCCCTTTTTTCTCCTTTTTTAAGAAGTTGAGATCGGAGCCCAGGTCTACTGCCATAGAGTCTAATGGGGACCCGGGAGGCCTGATCAAATCTGGGTTTGTTTTCTTTTAAAGAAGTTGGGATCGGAGCCCAGGTCTACTGCCATAGAGTCCAATGGGGACCCGGGAGGCCGGGTCTACTGCGTTTTTTTATAGGTAAAATGGAGGCCAGATCGACTGTTGTATTTTAGCAGGTAAAATGGAGGCCAGATCAACTCCCGTTTCCCCCCCCCCCAAGTGCTGAACGGAGTCCAGGTCTACTCCTATAGATTTCAATAGGGACCCGGGGGTCCTGGTCTGCTCCCGTTTTTTTTTTTTTAAAGTTCAGAACGGAGCCCAGGTCTACTCTCATAGAGTCCAATGGGAACCCGGGAGGCCTGGTCTACCCCTTTTTTCCTCTTTTTTTAAGAAGTTGAGATCGGAGGCCAGGTCTACTCCTATAGATTTCAGTGGGAACCAGAAGGCCTGATCTAATCCAGTTTTTTTTAAAAAAGATGTTCAGATCGGAGCCCAGGTGTACTCCTATAGAATCCAATGGGGGCCGGGAGGCCTGGTCTACTCCCGTTTTTTTATAGGTAAAATGGAGGCCAGATCGACTCTTGTATTTTAGCAGGTAAAATGGAGGCCAGATCTACCCCCGTTTTTTTTTTCTTTTCCAAGTGCTGAACGGAGTCCAGGTCTACTCCTATAGATTTCAATAGGGACCCGGGGGGCCTGGTCTACTCCCGTTTTTTTTTAAAGTTCAGAACGGAGCCCAGGTCTACTCTCATAGAGTGCAATGGGTACCCGGGAGGCCTGGTCTACTCCCTTTTTTTTTTTTTTTTTTAAGAAGTTCAGATCGGAGCCCAGGTCTACTCTTATAGAATCCAATTTGGACCCGGGAGGCCTGGTGTACCCCTTTTTTCTCCTTTTTTAAGAAGTTGAGATCGGAGCCCAGGTCTACTGCCATAGAGTCTAATGGGGACCCGGGAGGCCTGATCAAATCTGGGTTTGTTTTCTTTTAAAGAAGTTGGGATCGGAGCCCAGGTCTACTGCCATAGAGTCCAATGGGGACCCGGGAGGCCGGGTCTACTGCGTTTTTTTATAGGTAAAATGGAGGCCAGATCGACTGTTGTATTTTAGCAGGTAAAATGGAGGCCAGATCTACCCCCGTTTTTTTTTTCTTTTCCAAGTGCTGAACGGAGTCCAGGTCTACTCCTATAGATTTCAATAGTTACCCGGGGGTCCTGGTCTGCTCCCGGTTTTTTTTTTTAAAGTTCAGAACGGAGCCCAGGTCTAATCTCATAGAGTCCAATGGGAACCCGGGAGGCCTGGTCTACCCCTTTTTTTCTCTTTTTTTAAGAATTTGAGATCGGAGGCCAGGTCTACTCCTATAGATTTCAGTGGGAACCAGAAGGCCTGATCTAATCCAGTTTTTTTAAAAAAAGATGTTCAGATCGGAGCCCAGGTCTACTCCTATAGAATCCAATGGGGGCCGGGAGGCCTGGTCTACTCCCGTTTTTTTATAGGTAAAATGGAGGCCAGATCGACTGTTGTATTTTAGCAGGTAAAATGGAGGCCAGATCAACTCCCGTTTCCCCCCCCCCCAAAGTGCTGAACGGAGTCCAGGTCTACTCCTATAGATTTCAAAAGGGACCCGGGGGGCCTGGTCTGCTCCCGGTTTTTTTTTTTTTAAAGTTCAGAACGGAGCCCAGGTCTACTCTCATAGAGTCCAATGGGAACCCGGGAGGCCTGGTCTACCCCTTTTTTTCTCTTTTTTTAAGAAGTTGAGATCGGAGGCCAGGTCTACTCCTATAGATTTCAGTGGGAACCAGAAGGCCTGATCTAATCCAGTTTTTTTTTAAAAAGATGTTCAGATCGGAGCCCAGGTCTACTCCTGTAGAATCCAATGGTGGCCGGGAGGCCTGGTCTACTCCCGTTTTTTTATAGGTAAAATGGAGGCCAGATCGACTCTTGTATTTTAGCAGGTAAAAAGGAGGCCAGATCTACCCCCGTTTTTTTTTTCTTTTCCAAGTGCTGAACGGAGGTTTGTTTTCTTTTAAAGAAGTTGGGATCGGAGCCCAGGTCTACTGCCATAGAGTCCAATGGGGACCCGGGAGGCCGGGTCTACTGCATTTTTTTATAGGTAAAATGGAGGCCAGATCGACTGTTGTATTTTAGCAGGTAAAATGGAGGCCAGATCAACTCCCGTTTCCCCCCCCCCAAGTGCTGAACGGAGTCCAGGTCTACTCCTATAGATTTCAATAGGGACCCGGGGGGCCTGGTCTACTCCCGTTTTTTTTTAAAGTTCAGAACGGAGCCCAGGTCTACTCTCATAGAGTGCAATGGGTACCCGGGGGGCCTAGTCTACTCCCGTTTTTTTTTAAAGTTCAGAACGGAGCCCAGGTCTACTCTCATAGAGTGCAATCGGTACCCGGGAGGCCTGGTCTACTCCCGTTTTTTTTTTTTTTTAAGAAGTTCAGATCGGAGCCCAGGTCTACTCTTATAGAATCCAATTTGGATCCGGGAGGCCTGGTGTACCCCTTTTTTCTCCTTTTTTAAGAAGTTGAGATCGGAGCCCAGGTCTACTGCCATAGAGTCTAATGGGAACCCGGGAGGCCTGATCAAATCTGGGTTTGTTTTCTTTTAAAGAAGTTGGGATCGGAGCCCAGGTCTACTGCCATAGAGTCCAATGGGGACCCGGGAGGCCGGGTCTACTGCGTTTTTTTATAGGTAAAATGGAGGCCAGATTGACTGTTGTATTTTAGCAGGAAAAATGGAGGCCAGATCAACTCCCGTTTTCCCCCCCCCCAAAGTGCTGAACGGAGTCCAGGTCTACTCCTATAGATTTCAATAGGGACCCGGGGGGCCTGGTATACTCCCGTCTTTTTTTAAATGTTCAGAACGGAGCCCAGGTCTACTCTCATAGAGTGCAATCGGTACCCGGGAGGCCTTGTCTACTCCCGTTTTTTTTTTTTTTAAGAAGTTGAGATCGAAGCACAGGTCTACTCTTATAGAGTCCAATTTGGACCCGGGAGGCCTGGTGTACCCCTTTTTTCTCCTTTTTTAAGAAGTTGAGATCGGAGCCCAGGTCTACTGCCATAGAGTCTAATGGGGACCCGGGAGGCCTGATCAAATCTGGGTTTGTTTTCTTTTAAAGAAGTTGGGATCGGAGCCCAGGTCTACTGCCATAGAGTCCAATGGGGACCCGGGAGGCCGGGTCTACAGCGTTTTTTTATAGGTAAAATGGAGGCCAGATCGACTGTTGTATTTTAGCAGGTAAAATGGAGGCCAGATCAACTCCCGTTTCCCCCCCCCCCCCAAGTGCTGAACGGAGTCCAGGTCTACTCCTATAGATTTCAATAGGGACCCGGGGGGCCTGGTCTACTCCCTTTTTTTTTTTAAAGTTCAGAACGGAGCCCAGGTCTACAAGAGTCGATCTGGCCTCCATTTTACCTATAAAAAAACAGGTCTACTCTTATAGAATCCAATTTGGACCCGGGAGGCCTGGTGTACCCCTTTTTTCTCCTTTTTTAAGAAGTTGGGATCGGAGCCCAGGTCTACTGCCATAGAGTCCAATGGGGACCCGGGAGGCCGGGTCTACTGCGTTTTTTTATAGGTAAAATGGAGGCCAGATCGTCTGTTGTATTTTAGCAGGTAAAATGGAGGCCAGTCCAACTCCCGTTCCCCCCCCCCAAGTGCTGAACGGAGTCCAGGTCTACTCCTATAGATTTCAATAGTTACCCGGGGGTCCTGGTCTGCTCCCGGTTTTTTTTTTTTTAAACTTCAGAACGGAGCCCAGGTCTACTCTCATAGAGTCCAATGGGAACCCGGGAGGCCTGGTCTACCCCTTTTTTTCTCTTTTTTTAAGAAGTTGAGATCGGAGGCCAGGTCTACTCCTATAGATTTCAGTGGGAACCAGAAGGCATGATCTAATCCAGTTTTTTTTAAAAAAGATGTTCAGATCGGAGCCCACGTGTACTCCTATAGAATCCAATGGGGGCCGGGAGGCCTGGTCTACTCTTGTTTTTTTATAGGTAAAATGGAGGCCAGATCGACTCTTGTATTTTAGCAGGTAAAATGGAGGCCAGATCTACCCCCGTTTTTTTTTTCTTTTCCTAGTGCTGAACGGAGTCCAGGTCTACTCCTATAGATTTCAATAGGGACCCGGGGGGCCTGATCTACTCCCGTTTTTTTTTAAAGTTCAGAACGGAGCCCAGGTCTACTCTCATAGAGTGCAATGGGTACCCGGGGGGCCTGGTCTACTCCCGTTTTTTTTTAAAGTTCAGAACGGAGCCCAGGTCTACTCTCATAGAGTGCAATGGGTACCCGGGAGGCCTGGTCTACTCCCTTTTTTTTTTTTTTTTTAAGAAGTTCAGATCGGAGCCCAGGTCTACTCTTATAGAATCCAATTTGGACACGGGAGGCCTGGTGTACCCCTTTTTTCTTCCATTTTTAAGAAGTTGAGATCGGAGCCCAGGTCTACTGCCATAGAGTCTAATGGGGACCCGGGAGGCCTGATCAAATCTGGGTTTGTTTTCTTTTAAAGAAGTTGGGATCGGAGCCCAGGTCTACTGCCATAGAGTCCAATGGGGACCCGGGAGGCCGGGTCTACTGCGTTTTTTTATAGGTAAAATGGAGGCCAGATCGACTGTTGTATTTTAGCAGGTAAAAAGGAGGCCAGATCTACCCCCGTTTTTTTTTTTCTTTTCCAAGTGCTGAACGGAGTCCAGGTCTACTCCTATAGATTTCAATAGGGACCCGGGGGGCCTGGTCTGCTCCCGGTTTTTTTTTTTTTAAGAAGTTGAGATCGGAGCCCAGGTCTACTCTTATAGAATCCAATTTGGACCCGGGAGGCCTGGTGTACCCCTTTTTTCTCCTTTTTTAAGAAGTTGAGATCGGAGCCCAGGTCTACTGCCATAGAGTCTAATGGGGACCCGGGAGGCCTGATCAAATCTGGGTTTGTTTTCTTTTAAAGAAGTTGGGATCGGAGCCCAGGTCTACTGCCATAGAGTCCAATGGGGACCCGGGAGGCCAGGTCTACTGCGTTTTTTTATAGGTAAAATGGAGGCCAGATCGACTGTTGTATTTTAGCAGGTAAAATGGAGGCCAGATCAACTCCCATTTCCCCCCCCCCCCAAGTGCTGAACGGAGTCCAGGTCTACTCCTATAGATTTCAATAGGGACCCGGGGGTCCTGGTCTGCTCCCGGTTTTTTTTTTTTAAAGTTCAGAACGGAGCCCAGGTCTACTCTCATAGAGTCCAATGGGAACCCGGGAGGCCTGGTCTACTCCCGTTTTGTTTTTTTTTTTTAAGAAGTTCAGATCGGAGCCCAGGTCTACTCTTATAGAATCCAATTTGGACCCGGGAGGCCTGGTGTACCCCTTTTTTCTCCTTTTTTAAGAAGTTGAGATCGGAGCCCAGGTCTACTGCCATAGAGTCTAATGGGGACCCGGGAGGCCTGATCAAATCTGGGTTTGTTTTCTTTTAAAGAAGTTGGGATCGGAGCCCAGGTCTACTGCCATAGAGTCCAATGGGGACCCGGGAGGCCGGGTCTACTGCGTTTTTTTATAGGTAAAATGGAGGCCAGATCGACTGTTGTATTTTAGCAGGTAAAAAGGAGGCCAGATCTACCCCCGTTTTTTTTTTCTTTTCCAAGTGCTGAACGGAGTCCAGGTCTACTCCTATAGATTTCAATAGGAACCCGGGGGGCCTGGTCTGCTCCCGGTTTTTTTTTTTAAAGTTCAGAACGGAGCCCAGGTCTACTCTCATAGAGTCCAATGGGAACCCGGGAGGCCTGGTCTACCCCTTTTTTTCTCTTTTTTTAAGAAGTTGAGATCGGAGGCCAGGTCTACTCCTATAGATTTCAGTGGGAACCAGAAGGCCTGATCTAATCCAGTTTTTTTTTTAAAAGATGTTCAGATCGGAGCCCAGGTGTACTCCTATAGAATCCAATGGGGGCCGGGAGGCCTGGTCTACTCCTGTTTTTTTATAGGTAAAATGGAGGCCAGATCGACTCTTGTATTTTAGCAGGTAAAATGGAGGCCAGATCTACCCCCGTTTTTTTTTTCTTTTCCAAGTGCTGAACGGAGTCCAGGTCTACTCCTATAGATTTCAATAGGGACCCGGGGGGCCTGGTCTACTCCCGTTTTTTTTTAAAAGTTCAGAACGGAGCCCAGGTCTACTCTCATAGAGTGCAATGGGTACCCGGGAGGCCTGGTCTACTCCCGTTTTTTTTTTTTTTTTAAGAAGTTCAGATCGGAGCCCAGGTCTACTCTTATAGAATCCAATTTGGACCCGGGAGGCCTGGTGTACCCCTTTTTTCTCCTTTTTTAAGAAGTTGAGATCGGAGCCCAGGTCTACTGCCATAGAGTCTAATGGGGACCCGGGAGGCCTGATCAAATCTGGGTTTGTTTTCTTTTAAAGAAGTTGGGATCGGAGCCCAGGTCTACTGCCATAGAGTCCAATGGGGACCCGGGAGGCCGGGTCTACTGCGTTTTTTTATAGGTAAAATGGAGGCCAGATCGACTGTTGTATTTTAGCAGGTAAAAAGGAGGCCAGATCTACCCCCGTTTTTTTTTTTCTTTTCCAAGTGCTGAACGGAGTCCAGGTCTACTCCTATAGATTTCAATAGGGACCCGGGGGGCCTGGTCTGCTCCCGGTTTTTTTTTTTAAAGTTCAGAACGGAGCCCAGGTCTACTCTCATAGAGTCCAATGGGAACCCGGTAGGCCTGGTCTACCCCTTTTTTTCTCTTTTTTTAAGAAGTTGCGATCGGAGGCCAGGTCTACTCCTATAGATTTCAGTGGGAACCAGAAGGCCTGATCTAATCCAGTTTTTTTTTTTAAAAGATGTTCAGATCGGAGCCCAGGTCTACTCCTATAGAATCCAATGGGGGCCGGGAGGCCTGGTCTACTCCCGTTTTTTTATAGGTAAAATGGAGGCCAGATCGACTCTTGTATTTTAGCAGGTAAAATGGAGGCCAGATCTACCCCCGTTTTTTTTTTCTTTTCCAAGTGCTGAACGGAGTCCAGGTCTACTCCTATAGATTTCAATAGGGACCCGGGGGGCCTGGTCTACTCCCGTTTTTTTTTAAAGTTCAGAACGGAGCCCAGGTCTACTCTCATAGAGTGCAATGGGTACCCGGGAGGCCTGGTGTACCCCTTTTTTCTCCTTTTTTAAGAAGTTGAGATCGGAGCCCAGGTCTACTGCCATAGAGTCTAATGGGGACCCGGGAGGCCTGATCAAATCTGGGTTTGTTTTCTTTTAAAGAAGTTGGGATCGGAGCCCAGGTCTACTGCCACTGAGTCCAATGGGGACCCGGGAGGCAGGGTCTACTGCATTTTTTTATAGGTAAAATGGAGGCCAGATCGACTGTTATATTTTAGCAGGTAAAATGGAGGCCAGATCAACTCCCGTTTCCCCCCCCCACCAAAGTGCTGAACGGAGTCCAGGTCTACTCCTATAGATTTCAATAGGGACCCGGGGGGCCTGGTCTGCTCCCGGTTTTTTTTTTTTTAAAGTTCAGATTTCAATAGGAACCCGGGGGGCCTGGTCTACTCCAGTCTTTTTTTAAAGTTCAGAACGGAGCCCTGGTCTACTCTCATAGAGTGCAATGGGTACCCGGGAGGCCTGGTGTACCCCTTTTTTCTCCTTTTTTAAGAAGTTGAGATCGGAGCCCAGGTCTACTGCCATAGAGTCTAATGGGGACCCGGGAGGCCTGATCAAATCTGGGTTTGTTTTCTTTTAAAGAAGTTGGGATCGGAGCCCAGGTCTACTGCCATAGAGTCCAATGGGGACCCGGGAGGCCTGGTGTACCCCTTTTTTCTCCTTTTTTAAGAAGTTGAGATCGGAGGCCAGGTCTACTCCTATAGATTTCAGTGGGAACCGGAAGGCCTGATCTAATCCAGTTTTTTTTTAAAAAGATGTTCAGATCGGAGCCCAGGTGTACTCCTAAAGAATCCAATGGGGGCCGGGAGGCCTGGTCTACTCCCGTTTTTTTATAGGTAAAATGGAGGGCAAATCGACTCTTGTATTTTAGCAGGTAAAATGGAGGCCAGATCTACCCCCGTTTTTTTTTCTTTTCCAAGTGCTGAAAGGAGTCCAGGTCTACTCCTATAGATTTCAATAGGGACCCGGGGGGCCTGGTCTACTCCCGTTTTTTTAAAAAAGTTCAGAACGGAGCCCAGGTCTACTCTCATAGATTCCAATGGGAATCCGGGAGGCCTGGTCCACCCCTTTTTCTCTCTTTTTTAAGAAGTTGAGATCGGAGGCCAGGTCTACTGCCATAGAGTCTAATGGGGACCCGGGAAGCCTGATCAAATCTGGGTTTGTTTTCTTTTAAAGAAGTTGGGATCGGAGCCCAGGTCTAGTGCCATAGAGTCCAATGGGGACCCGGGAGGCCGGGTCTACTGCGTTTTTTTATAGGTAAAATGGAGGCCAGATTGACTGTTGTATTTTAGCAGGTAAAATGGAGGCCAGATCAACTCCCGTTTCCCCCCCCCCCAAAGTGCTGAACGTAGTCCAGGTCTACTCCTATAGATTTCAATAGGGACCCGGGGGGCCTGGTCTGCTCCCGGTTTTTTTTTTTTTAAAGTTCAGATTTCAATAGGGACCCGGTGGGCCTGGTCTACTCCCGTCTTTTTTTAAAGTTCAGAACGGAGCCCAGGTCTACTCTCATAGAGTGCAATGGGTACCCGGGAGGCCTGGTGTACCCCTTTTTTCTCCTTTTTTAAGAAGTTGAGATCGGAGCCCAGGTCTACTGCCATAGAGTCTAATGGGGACCCGGGAGGCCTGATCAAATCTGGGTTTGTTTTCTTTTAAAGAAGTTGGGATCGGAGCCCAGGTCTACTGCCATAGAGTCCAATGGGGACCCGGGAGGCCGGGTCTACTGCGTTTTTTTATAGGTAAAATGGAGGCCAGATCGACTGTTGTATTTTAGCAGGTAAAATGGAGGCCAGTCCAACTCCCGTTCCCCCCCCCCCCAAGTGCTGATCGGAGTCCACGTCTACTCCTATAGATTTCAATAGTTACCCGGGGGTCCTTGTCTGCTCCCGGTTTTTTTTTTTTTAAAGTTCAGAACGGAGCCCAGGTCTACTCTCATAGAGTCCAAAGGGAACCCGGGAGGCCTGGTCTACTCCCTTTTTTTTTTTTTTTAAGAAGTTCAGATCGGAGCCCAGGTCTACTCTTATAGAATCCAATTTGGACCCGGGAGGCCTGGTGTACCCCTTTTTTCTCCATTTTTAAGAAGTTGAGATCGGAGCCCAGGTCTACTGCCATAGAGTCTAATGGGGACCCGGGAGGCCTGATCAAATCTGTGTTTGTTTTCTTTTAAAGAAGTTGGGTTCGGAGCCCAGGTCTACTGCCATAGAGTCCAATGGGGACCCGGGAGGCCGGGTCTACTGCGTTTTTTTATAGGTAAAACGGAGGCCAGATCGACTGTTGTATTTTAGCAGGTAAAATGGAGGCCAGATACACTCCCGTTTCCCCCCCCCCAAGTGCTGAACGGAGTCCAGGTGTACTCCTATAGATTTCAATAGGGACCCGGGGGTCCTGGTCTGCTCCCGGTTTTTTTTTTTAAAGTTCAGAACGGAGCCCAGGTCTACTCTCATAGAGTCCAATGGGAACCCGGGAGGCCTGGTCTACCCCTTTTTTTCTCTTTTTTAAGAAGTTGAGATCAGAGGCCAGGTCTACTCCTATAGATTTCAGTGGGAACCCGAAGGCATGATCTAATCCAGTTTTTTTTTAAAAAAGATGTTCAGATCGGAGCCCAGGTCTACTCCTATAGAATCCAATGGGGGCCGGGAGGCCTGGTCTACTCCCATTTTTTTATAGGTAAAATGGAGGCCAGATCTACCCCCGTTTTTTTTTTCTTTTCCAAGTGCTGAACGGAGTCCAGGTCTACTCCTATAGATTTCAATAGGGACCCGGGGGGCCTGGTCTACTCCCGTTTTTTTTTAAAGTTCAGAACGGAGCCCAGGTCTACTCTGATAGAGTGCAATGGGTACCCAGGAGGACTGGTCGACTCCCGTTTTTTTTTTTTTTTCCCCAAGTGCTGAACGGAGTCCAGGTCTACTCCAATAGATTACAATAGGGACCCGGGGGGCCTGGTCTACTCCCGTTTTTTTTAAAAGTTCAGAACGGAGCCCAGGTCTACTCCTATACAGACCAATGCGGACAAGGGAGGCCTTGTCTACTCCCGATTTTTTTTTAAAAAGTTGATATCGGAGCCCAGGTCTACTCCTATAGATTTCAATGGGGGCCCGGGAGGCCTGGTCTACTCCCGGTTTTTTTTTTTTTAAAGTTAAGAACGGAGCCCAGGTCTACTCTCATAGAGTCCAATGGGAACCCGGGAGGCCTGGTCTACCCCTTTTTCTCTCTTTTTTTAAGAAGTTGAGATCGGAGGCCAGGTCTACTCCTATAGATTTCAGTGGGAACCCGAAGGCCTGATCTAATCCAGTTTTTTTTTTAAAAGATGTTCAGATCGGAGCCCAGGTCTACTCCTATAGAATCCAATGGGGGCCGGGAGGCCTGGACTACTCCCGTTTTTTTATAGGTAAAATGGAGGCCAGATCTACCCCCATTTTTTTTTTCTTTTCCAAGTGCTGAACGGAGTCCAGGTCTACTCCTATAGATTTCAATAGGGACCAGGGGGGCCTGGTCTACTCCCGTTTTTTTTTAAAGTTCAGAACGGAGCCCAGGTCTACTCTCATAGAGTGCAATGGGTACCCGGGAGGCCTGGTCTACTCCCGTTTTTTTTTTTTTAAGAAGTTGAGATCGGAGCCCAGGTCTACTCTTATAGAATCCAATTTGGACCCGGGAGGCCTGGTGTACCCCTTTTTTCTCCTGTTTTAAGAAGTTGAGATCGGAGCCAGGTCTACTGCCATAGAGTCTAATGGGGACCCGGGAGACCTGATAAATTCTGGGTTTGTTTTCTTTTAAAGAAGTTGGGATCGGAGCCCAGGTCTACTGCCATAGAGTCCAATGGGGACCCGGAAGGCCAGGTCTACTGCGTTTTTTTATAGGTAAAATGGAGCCCAGATCGACTGTTGTATTTTAGCAGGTAAAATGGAGGCCAGATCAACTCCCGTTTCCCCCCCCCCCAAGTGGTGAACGGAGTCCAGGTCTACTCCTATAGATTTCAATAGGGACCCGGGGGGCCTGGTCTACTCCCGTTTTTTTTTAAAGTTCAGAACGGAGCCCAGGTCTACTCTGATAGAGTGCAATGGGTACCCAGGAGGACTGGTCGACTCCCGTTTTTTTTTTTTTTCCCCAAGTGCTGAACGGAGTCCAGGTCTACTCCAATAGATTACAATAGGGACCCGGGGGGCCTGGTCTACTCCCGTTTTTTTTAAAAGTTCAGAACGGAGCCCAGGTCTACTCCTATACAGACCAATGCGGACAAGGGAGGCCTTGTCTACTCCCGATTTTTTTTTAAAAAGTTGATATCGGAGCCCAGGTCTACTCCTATAGATTTCAATGGGGGCCCGGAGGCCTGGTCTACTCCCGGTTTTTTTTTTTTTAAAGTTAAGAACGGAGCCCAGGTCTACTCTCATAGAGTCCAATGGGAACCCGGGAGGCCTGGTCTACCCCTTTTTCTCTCTTTTTTTAAGAAGTTGAGATCGGAGGCCAGGTCTACTCCTATAGATTTCAGTGGGAAATCGAAGGCCTGATCTAATCCAGTTTTTTTTTTAAAAGATGTTCAGATCGGAGCCCAGGTCTACTCCTATAGAATCCAATGGGGGCCGGGAGGCCTGGACTACTCCCGTTTTTTTATAGGTAAAATGGAGGCCAGATCTACCCCCATTTTTTTTTTCTTTTCCAAGTGCTGAACGGAGTCCAGGTCTACTCCTATAGATTTCAATAGGGACCAGGGGGGCCTGGTCTACTCCCGTTTTTTTTTAAAGTTCAGAACGGAGCCCAGGTCTACTCTCATAGAGTGCAATGGGTACCCGGGAGGCCTGGTCTACTCCCGTTTTTTTTTTTTTAAGAAGTTGAGATCGGAGCCCAGGTCTACTCTTATAGAATCCAATTTGGACCCGGGAGGCCTGGTGTACCCCTTTTTTCTCCTTTTTTAAGAAGTTGAGATCGGAGCCCAGGTCTACTGCCATAGAGTCTAATGGGGACCCGGGAGACCTGATAAATTCTGGGTTTGTTTTCTTTTAAAGAAGTTGGGATCGGAGCCCAGGTCTACTGCCATAGAGTCCAATGGGGACCCGGAAGGCCAGGTCTACTGCGTTTTTTTATAGGTAAAATGGAGCCCAGATCGACTGTTGTATTTTAGCAGGTAAAATGGAGGCCAGATCAACTCCCGTTTCCCCCCCCCCAAGTGGTGAACGGAGTCCAGGTCTACTCCTATAGATTTCAATAGGGACCCGGGGGGCCTGGTCTACTCCCGTTTTTTTTGAAAGTTCAGAACGGAGCCCAGGTCTACTCTGATAGAGTGCAATGGGTACCCAGGAGGACTGGTCGACTCCCGTTTTTTTTTTTTTTTCCCAATGCTGAACGGAGTCCAGGTCTACTCCAATAGATTACAATAGGGACCCGGGGGGCCTGGTCTACTCCCGTTTTTTTAAAAGTTCAGAACGGAGCCCAGGTCTACTCCTATACAGACCAATGCGGACAAGGGAGGCCTTGTCTACTCCCGATTTTTTTTTAAAAAGTTGATATCGGAGCCCAGGTCTACTCCTATAGATTTCAGTGGGAACCAGAAGGCCTGATCTAATCCAGTTTTTTTTAAAAAAGATGTTCAGATCGGAGCCCAGGTGTACTCCTATAGAATCCAATGGGGGCCGGGAGGCCTGGTCTACTCCCGTTTTTTTATAGGTAAAATGGAGGCCAGATCAACTCTTGTATTTTAGCAGGTAAAATGGAGGCCAGATCTACCCCCGTTTTTTTTTTCTTTTCCAAGTGCTGAACGGAGTCCAGGTCTACTCCTATAGATTTCAATAGGGACCCGGGGGGCCTGGTCTACTCCCGTTTTTTTTTAAAGTTCAGAACGGAGCCCAGGTCTACTCCTATACAGACCAATGCGGACAAGGGAGGCCTTGTCTACTCCCGATTTTTTTTTAAAAAGTTGATATCGGAGCCCAGGTCTACTCCTATAGATTTCAATGGGGGCCCGGGAGGCCTGGTCTACTCCCGGTTTTTTTTTTTTAAAAGTTAAGAACGGAGCCCAGGTCTACTCTCATAGAGTCCAATGGGAACCCGGGAGGCCTGGTCTACCCCTTTTTCTCTCTTTTTTTAAGAAGTTGAGATCGGAGGCCAGGTCTACTCCTATAGATTTCAGTGGGAACCCGAAGGCCTGATCTAATCCAGTTTTTTTTTTAAAAGATGTTCAGATCGGAGCCCAGGTCTACTCCTATAGAATCCAATGGGGGCCGGGAGGCCTGGTCTACTCCCGTTTTTTTATAGGTAAAATGGAGGCCAGATCGACTCTTGTATTTTAGCAGGTAAAATGGAGGCCAGATCTACCCCCATTTTTTTTTTCTTTTCCAAGTGCTGAACGGAGTTCAGGTCTACTCCTATAGATTTCAATAGGGACCCGGGGGGCCTGGTCTACTCCCGTTTTTTTTTAAAGTTCAGAACGGAGCCCAGGTCTACTCTCATAGAGTGCAATGGGTACCCGGGAGGCCTGGTCTACTCCCTTTTTTCTTTTTTTTTTTAAGAAGTTCAGATCGGAGCCCAGGTCTACTCTTATAGAATCCAATTTGGACCCGGGAGGCCTGGTGTACCCCTTTTTTCTCCTTTTTTAAGAAGTTGAGATCGGAGCCCAGGTCTACTGCCATAGAGTCTAATGGGGACCCGGGAGGCCTGATCAAATCTGGGTTTGTTTTCTTTTAAAGAAGTTGGGATCGGAGCCCAGGTCTACTGCCATAGAGTCCAATGGGGACCCGGGAGGCCGGGTCTACTGCGTTTTTTTATAGGTAAAATGGAGGCCAGATCGACTGTTGTATTTTAGCAGGTAAAAAGGAGGCCAGATCTACCCCCGTTTTTTTTTTCTTTTCCAAGTGCTGAACGGAGTCCAGGTCTACTCCTATAGATTTCAAAAGAGACCCGGGGGGCCTGGTCTGCTCCCGGTTTTTTTTTTTTAAAGTTCAGAACGGAGCCCAGGTCTACTCTCATAGAGTCCAATGGGAACCCGGGAGGCCTGGTCTACCCCTTTTTTTCTCTTTTTTTAAGAAGTTGAGATCGGAGGCCAGGTCTACTCCTATAGATTTCAGTGGGAACCAGAAGGCCTGATCTAATCCAGTTTTTTTAAAAAAAGATGTTCAGATCGGAGCCCAGGTGTACTCCTATAGAATCCAATGGGGGCCGGGAGGCCTGGTCTACTCCCATTTTTTTATAGGTAAAATGGAGGCCAGATCGACTGTTGTATTTTAGCAGGTAAAATGGAGGCCAGATCTACCCCCGTTTTTTTTTTCTTTTCCAAGTGCTGAACGGAGTCCAGGTCTACTCCTATAGATTTCAATAGGGACCCGGGGGGCCTGGTCTACTCCCGTTTTTTTTTTAAAGTTCAGAACGGAGCCCAGGTCTACTCTCATAGAGTGCAATGGGTACCCGGGAGTCCTGGTCTACTCCCGTTTTTTTTTTTTTTTTTTTAAGAAGTTCAGATCGGAGCCCAGGTCTACTCTTATAGAATCCAATTTGGACCCGGGAGGCCTGGTGTACCCCTTTTTTCTCCTTTTTCAAGAAGTTGAGATCGGAGCCCAGGTCTACTGCCATAGAGTCTAATGGGGACCCGGGAGGCCTGATCAAATCTGGGTTTATTTTCTTTTAAAGAAGTTGGGATCGGAGCCCAGGTCTACTGCCATAGAGTCCAATGGGGACCCGGGAGGCCGGGTCTACTGCGTTTTTTTATAGGTAAAATGGAGGCCAGATCGACTGTTGTATTTTAGCAGGTAAAATGGAGGCCAGATCAACTCCCGTTTCCCCCCCCCCCAAGTGCTGAACGGAGTCCAGGTCTACTCCTATAGATTTCAATAGGGACCCGGGGGTCCTGGTCTGCTCCCGGTTTTTTTTTTTTTAAAGTTCAGAACGGAGCCCAGGTCTACTCTCATAGAGTCCAATGGGAATCCGGGAGGCCTGGTCCACCCCTTTTTTTCTCTTTTATAAGAAGTTGAGATCGGAGGCCAGGTCTACTGCCATAGAGTCTAATGGGGACCCGGGAGGCCTGATCAAATCTGGGTTTGTTTTCTTTTAAAGAAGTTGGGATCGGAGCCCAGGTCTAGTGCCATAGAGTCCAATGGGGACCCGGGAGGCCGGGTCTACTGCGTTTTTTTATAGGTAAAATGGAGGCCAGATTGACTGTTGTATTTTAGCAGGTAAAAAGGAGGCCATATCTACCCCCGTTTTTTTTTTCTTTTCCAAGTGCTGAACGGAGTCCAGGTCTACTCCTATAGATTTCAATAGGGACCCGGGGGGCCTGGTCTGCTCCCGGTTTTTTTTTTAAAGTTCAGAACGGAGCCCAGGTCTACTCTCATAGAGTCCAATGGGAACCCGGGAGGCCTGGTCCACCCCTTTTTTTCTCTTTTTTTAAGAAGTTGAGATCGGAGGCCAGGTCTACTCCTATAGATTTCAGTGGAACCAGAAGGCCTGATCTAATCCAGTTTTTTTTTAAAAAGATGTTCAGATCGAAGCCCAGGTGTACTCCTAAAGAATCCAATGGGGGCCGGGAGGCCTGGTCTACTCCCCTTTTTTATAGGTAAAGTAATGGAGGCAGATCTACGTCTTTTTTTAGCAGGTAAAATGCCAGATCTACCCCCGTTTTTTTTTCTTTTCCAAGTGCTGAACGGAGTCCAGGTCTACTCCTATAGATTTCAATAGGGACCCGGGAGGCCTGGTCTACTCCCGTTTTTTTTTAAAAGTTCAGAACGGAGCCCAGGTCTACTCTCATAGAGTCCAATGGGAATCCGGGAGGCCTGGTCCACCCCTTTTTTTCTCTTTTTTAAGAAGTTGAGATCGGAGGCCAGGTCTACTGCCGTAGAGTCTAATGGGGACCCGGGAGGCCTGATCAAATCTGGGTTTGTTTTCTTTTAAAGAAGTTGGGATCGGAGCCCAGGTCTAGTGCCATAGAGTCCAATGGGGACCCGGGAGGCCGGGTCTACTGCGTTTTTTTATAGGTAAAATGGAGGCCAGATCGACTGTTGTATTTTAGCAGGTAAAATGGAGGCCAGATCAACTCCCGTTTCCCCCCCCCCAAAGTGCTGAACGGAGTCCAGGTCTACTCCTATAGATTTCAATAGGGACCCGGGGGGCCTGGTCTGCTCCCGGTTTTTTTTTTTTTAAAGTTCAGATTTCAATAGGGACCCGGGGGGCCTGGTCTGCTCCCGGTTTTTTTTTTTTTAAAGTTCAGATTTCAATAGGGACCCGGGGGGCCTGGTCTACTCCCGTCTTTTTTTAAAGTTCAGAACGGAGCCCAGGTCTACTCTCATAGAGTGCAATGGTTACCCGGGAGGCCTGGTGTACCCCTTTTTTCTCCTTTTTTAAGAAGTTGAGATCGGAGCCCAGGTCTACTGCCATAGAGTCTAATGGGGACCCGGGAGGCCTGATCAAATCTGGGTTTGTTTTCTTTTAAAGAAGTTGGGATCGGAGCCCAGGTCTACTGCCATAGAGTCCAATGGGGACCCGGGAGGCCGGGTCTACTGCGTTTTTTTATAGGTAAAATGGAGGCCAGATCGACTGTTGTATTTTAGCAGGTAAAATGGAGGCCAGTCCAACTCCCGTTCCCCCCCCCCAAGTGCTGAACGGAGTCCACGTCTACTCCTATAGATTTCAATAGTTACCCGGGGGTCCTGGTCTGCTCCCGGTTTTTTTTTTTTAAAGTTCAGAACGGAGCCCAGGTCTACTCTCATAGATTCCAAAGGGAACCCGGGAGGCCTGGTCTACCTCTTTTTTTCTCTTTTTTTAAGAAGTTGAGATCGGAGGCCAGGTCTACTCCTATAAATTTCAGTGGGAACCAGAAGGCCTGATCTAATCCAGTTTTTTTTTTAAAAGATGTTCAGATCGGAGCCCAGGTCTACTCCTATAGAATCCAATGGGGGCCGGGAGGCCTGGTCTACTCCCGTTTTTTTATAGGTAAAATGGAGGCCAGATCGACTCTTGTATTTTAGCAGGTAAAATGGAGGCCAGATCTACCCCCGTTTTTTTTTTCTTTTCCAAGTGCTGAACGGAGTCCAGGTCTACTCCTATAGATTTCAATAGGGACCCGGGGGGCCTGGTCTACTCCGTTTTTTTTAAAGTTCAGAACGGGGCCCAGGTCTACTCTCATAGAGTGCAATGGTAACCCGGGAGGCCTGGTCTACTCCCGTTTTTTTTTTTTTTTTAAGAAGTTCAGATCGGAGCCCAGGTCTACGCTTATAGAATCCAATTTGGACCCGGGAGGCCTGGTGTACCCCTTTTTTCTCCTTTTTTAAGAAGTTGAGATCGGAGCCCAGGTCTACTGCCATAGAGTCTAATGGGGACCCGGGAGGCCTGATCAAATCTGGGATTGTTTTCTTTTAAAGAAGTTGGGATCGGAGCCCAGGTCTACTGCCATAGAGTCCAATGGGGACCCGGGAGGCCGGGTCTACTGCGTTTTTTTTATAGGTAAAATGGAGGCCAGATCGACTGTTGTATTTTAGCAGGTAAAATGGAGGCCAGATCAACTCCCGTTTCCCCCCCCCCAAGTGCTGAACGGAGTCCAGGTCTACTCCTATAGATTTCAATAGGGACCCGGGAGGCCTGGTCTACTCCCGTCTTTTTTTAAAGTTCAGAACGGAGCCCAGGTCTACTCTCATAGAGTGCAATGGTTACCCGGGAGGCCTGGTGTACCCCTTTTTTCTCCTTTTTTAAGAAGTTGAGATCGGAGCCCAGGTCTACTGCCATAGAGTCTAATGGGGACCCGGGAGGCCTGATCAAATCTGGGTTTGTTTTCTTTTAAAGAAGTTGGGATCGGAGCCGAGGTCTACTGCCATAGAGTCCAATGGGGACCCGGGAGGCCGGGTCTACTGCGTTTTTTTATAGGTAAAATGGAGGCCAGATCGACTGTTGTATTTTAGCAGGTAAAATGGAGGCCAGTCCAACTCCCGTTCCCCCCCCCCAAGTGCTGAACGGAGTCCACGTCTACTCCTATAGATTTCAATAGTTACCCGGGGGTCCTGGTCTGCTCCCGGTTTTTTTTTTAAAGTTCAGAACGGAGCCCAGGTCTACTCTCATAGAGTCCAAAGGGAACCCGGGAGGCCTGGTCTACCTCTTTTTTTCTCTTTTTTTAAGAAGTTGAGATCGGAGGCCAGGTCTACTCCTATAGATTTCAGTGGGAACCAGAAGGCCTGATCTAATCCAGTTTTTTTTTAAAAAGATGTTCAGATCGAAGCCCAGGTGTACTCCTAAAGAATCCAATGGGGGCCGGGAGGCCTGGTCTACTCCCCTTTTTTTATAGGTAAAATGGAGGGCAGATCGACTCTTGTATTTTAGCAGGTAAAATGGAGGCCAGATCTACCCCCGTTTTTTTTTCTTTTCCAAGTGCTGAACGGAGTCCAGGTCTACTCCCATAGATTTCAATAGGGACCCGGGGGGGCCTGGTCTACTCCCGTTTTTTTTTAAAAGTTCAGAACGGAGCCCAGGTCTACTCTCATAGAGTCCAATGGGAATCCGGGAGGCCTGGTCCACCCCTTTTTTTCTCTTTTTTAAGAAGTTGAGATCGGAGGCCAGGTCTACTGCCATAGAGTCTAATGGGGGACCCGGGAGGCCTGATCAAATCTGGGTTTGTTTTCTTTTAAAGAAGTTGGGATCGGAGCCCAGGTCTAGTGCCATAGAGTCCAATGGGGACCCGGGAGGCCGGGTCTACTGCGTTTTTTTATAGGTAAAATGGAGGCCAGATCGACTGTTATATTTTAGCAGGTAAAATGGAGGCCAGATCAACTCCCGTTTCCCCCCCCCACCAAAGTGCTGAATGGAGTCCAGGTCTACTCCTATAGATTTCAATAGGGACCCGGGGGGCCTGGTCTGCTCCCGGTTTTTTTTTTTTTAAAGTTCAGATTTCAATAGGAACCCGGGGGGCCTGGTCTACTCCAGTCTTTTTTTAAAGTTCAGAACGGAGCCCTGGTCTACTCTCATAGAGTGCAATGGGTACCCGGGAGGCCTGGTGTACCCCTTTTTTCTCCTTTTTTAAGAAGTTGAGATCGGAGCCCAGGTCTACTGCCATAGAGTCTAATGGGGACCCGGGAGGCCTGATCAAATCTGGGTTTGTTTTCTTTTAAAGAAGTTGGGATCGGAGCCCAGGTCTACTGCCATAGAGTCCAATGGGGACCCGGGAGTCCTGGTGTACCCCTTTTTTCTCCTTTTTTAAGAAGTTGAGATCGGAGGCCAGGTCTACTCCTATAGATTTCAGTGGGAACCGGAAGGCCTGATCTAATCCAGTTTTTTTTAAAAAAGATGTTCAGATCGGAGCCCAGGTGTACTCCTAAAGAATCCAATGGGGGCCGGGAGGCCTGGTCTACTCCCGTTTTTTTATAGGTAAAATGGAGGGCAGATCGACTCTTGTATTTTAGCAGGTAAAATGGAGGCCAGATCTACCCCCGTTTTTTTTTTCTTTTCCAAGTGCTGAACGGAGTCCAGGTCTACTCCTATAGATTTCAATAGGGACCCGGGGGGCCTGGTCTACTCCCGTTTTTTTTAAAAGTTCAGAACGGAGCCCAGGTCTACTCTCATAGAGTCCAATGGGAATCCGGGAGGCCTGGTCCACCCCTTTTTTTCTCTTTTTAAGAAGTTGAGATCGGAGGCCAGGTCTACTGCCATAGAGTCTAATGGGGACCCGGGAGGCCTGATCAAATCTGGGTTTGTTTTCTTTTAAAGAAGTTGGGATCGGAGCCCAGGTCTAGTGCCATAGAGTCCAATGGGGACCCGGGAGGCCGGGTCTACTGCGTTTTTTTATAGGTAAAATGGAGGCCAGATTGACTGTTGTATTTTAGCAGGTAAAATGGAGGCCAGATCAACTCCCGTTTCCCCCCCCCCCAAAGTGCTGAACGTAGTCCAGGTCTACTCCTATAGATTTCAATAGGGACCCGGGGGGCCTGGTCTGCTCCCGGTTTTTTTTTTTTTAAAGTTCAGATTTCAATAGGGACCCGGGGGGCCTGGTCTACTCCCGTCTTTTTTTAAAGTTCAGAACGGAGCCCAGGTCTACTCTCATAGAGTGCAATGGGTACCCGGGAGGCCTGGTGTACCCCTTTTTTCTCTTTTTTTAAGAAGTTGAGATCGGAGCCCAGGTCTACTGCCATAGAGTCTAATGGGGACCCGGGAGGCCTGATCAAATCTGGGTTTGTTTTCTTTTAAAGAAGTTGGGATCGGAGCCCAGGTCTACTGCCATAGAGTCCAATGGGGACCCGGGAGGCCGGGTCTACTGCGTTTTTTTATAGGTAAAATGGAGGCCAGATTGACTGTTGTATTTTAGCAGGTAAAATGGAGGCCAGATCAACTCCCGTTTCCCCCCTCCCAAAGTGCTGAACGTAGTCCAGGTCTACTCCTATAGATTTCAATAGGGACCCGGGGGGCCTGGTCTGCTCCCGGTTTTTTTTTTTTTTAAGAAGTTCAGATCGGAGCCCAGGTCTACTCTCATAGAGTGCAATGGGTACCCGGGAGGCCTGGTCTACTCCCGTTTTTGTTTTTTTTTTAAGTAGTTCAGATCGGAGCCCAGGTCTACTCTTATAGAATCCAATTTGGACCCGGGAGGCCTGGTGTACCCCTTTTTTCTGCATTTTTAAGAAGTTGAGATCGGAGCCCAGGTCTACTGCCATAGAGTCTAATGGGGACCCGGGAGGCCTGATCAAATCTGGGTTTGTTTTCTTTTAAAGAAGTTGGGATCGGAGCCCAGGTCTACTGCCATAGAGTCCAATGGGGACCCGGGAGGCCGGGTCTACTGCGTTTTTTTATAGGTAAAATGGAGGCCAGATCGACTGTTGTATTTTAGCAGGTAAAAAGGAGGCCATATCTACCCCCGTTTTTTTTTTCTTTTCCAAGTGCTGAACGGAGTCCAGGTCTACTCCTATAGATTTCAATAGGGACCCGGGGGTCCTGGTCTGCTCCCGTTTTTTTTTTTTAAAGTTCAGAACGGAGCCCAGGTCTACTCTCATAGAGTCCAATGGGAACCCGGGAGGCCTGGTCTACCCCTTTTTTTCTCTTTTTTTAA
>JARCFY010000220.1:0-55697 GCA_029233225.1 Lepidodactylus listeri | reverse complement strand
AAAGTCATCACACCTTCCTCATGGTTGTAACCAAATGATAAGAAATAGTTGGTCTTTCCACTGGTGCCCTGAATGGAAACATTGTGGCTTTGTGAAGGTTTCCAGTTACGGAACATGATACCTACTACATCCCAATCGGCATAATAAAGGCCTGTACCATTAGCTAATAAATCAAAGTCATCACCCGCTACCATTTCACGGTATCCGGCTTTCTTTCCACCGTGACGTGCTTTCCAATCATCGGCTTTAGCTATGAAAGCATCATCCATATACATACCAAACAATTCATTATCCACACCGGCACGAAGATTGGCTGCCCGCAAAGCTCTTGCCTGCGTGGCAACGTCCGGATAATCGGGCATGATGCTTGGAGTGTCCCATGCAAAGTTATTGGTATAATTGATGCTAACCTTATCCACTTTCTTGGCAGCTTTGGTAGTAATCAACACCACGCCGAAAGCAGCACGCGTACCATAAATCGAAGTAGAAGCGGCGTCCTTCAATACAGAAATATTTTCAATATCCTGTGTATTGAGGAATGAGATGTCCTCCATCGGAACTCCGTCCACAACTACTAACGGAGCACTCTTTGCACTGTTGCTCAACGTACCTGTACCACGAATGGTCATGGTCGGTGCGCTATTCAACTTTCCGCTTGTATTGATAATCGACAAGCCCGGCACAACTCCCTGCAAGGCTTTCGTGACATCCGACTGCGGACGTGCTTCAAGTGTTTTACCTACATCTACTGTTGACACAGCACCGGTCAGATTGGCCTTTTTTTGTGTTCCGTAACCCACTACAACCACCTCATCCAAAAGTTCCGTGTCTTCTTTCAGAGTAATCTTCATTCCTTTCACGGCTTTTGCTTCCTGAGGCTGATACCCAACGAATGAGATTTTCAGGATGGCTCCCGGTTTTACATTTATAGAGAATTTGCCGTCAATATCAGTAACAGTACCGTTTGTGGTACCTTTTTCCATAACGCTGGCACCAATCACCGGCTCACCGTTAGCGTCTACCACTGCTCCGGTGATTATTTGGTTTTGTTGCTGTGCGGTCGTTTCGTATGCGCTGCCCGAAACGGCAGGCTGGTCTGCCATTACATTGCCACTGCCTATAAATAGGGAAGCTATTGCCACGGCTGTGAGGAGTTTGCTACTTCCGGCTAATCCTCGTTTTTTGTGATCTTCATTCATAAAAGATGGATGGTTTAATTAATTTTTAAGTCGATTAATTCTCGAAATTCATACGATTTGAATAGCCGACTCGTTATGCCGACCTGGGTTGGGTTTCTGTTCTCATAGGCTTTTCATACATTTTAAAGGTTTCTATATCATTATATTTATCTCTAATTTCATGTTCTTAACGAGCTAAGTTCCACAGGAACTTAGGTTTACATATCGGTTTACTATATCGTTAATCAACTTCGTCAGTTGCTATTTAAGAGATATATAGTCAGTCTATTAACAAAGGCATAAAACCTCCTTGAGGTTTCCTTGTAGCAAAGATATATTTTAATTTAATATCAAGAACACTTATTTGCAATATTTTATATTTATATCTAAATATTCACAATATTTCCTTTTGTTTTAGTATAAAACTTTAAAAGGGAAGATTTATATTCCTTTGCACAAAGACCTTCTGAAAGGCTTTTTAGGAAATATAGATATGTTTTTAGGATTCTTCTAAGTTCAATGAATGAAATTCAATAAGTCCGTTCATTGGTGTTTCTTCAATAATATCGATTTCCATGCCGAATTCATGCCCCACAGAACGGAGTGTATCTGCCTGGGCATAGGCTAATGAACCGACAAAACGGATAGGATAGTTTTTATAATCGTACTGACAGATACTCCGCTTAAAGAAACTACGTAAGTTGTTAGTCATCAGGTTATAGACATATTCGTTATCCATATAGCCTATAAGGAAATAAGCTATGGTTCCTAAAAAACGATTAGGAAATGGCAAATTATATACGGACTCCATTACATCGTTGGTTGAAATTCGGAATTTCTCATGAAATTCTGCCGTAAGTTCTTTCGGAGTCAAACCTTTTAGCAAATCGGCAAGAAACAGTTTACCTAAAACGGCTCCACTACCTTCATCCCCCAGGATATATCCGGCAGCTTTTACATTTTTGACGATAATCTTACCATCATAAAAACAAGAGTTAGAGCCGGTTCCCAAAATACAGGCAATGCCCGGTTCGCATTTAAAGAGTCCGCGGGCAGCAGCCAGCAGGTCACTTTCCACTTGAATCGGAGTTTTGAACTGAGCTACCAAAGATGCTCCCAGCACATTTTTCTTTTCATAAGAGGTGCATCCTGCACCATAATAATATACTTGATCTAATTTCTTTTTGAAAAAGATCTCGGGTAAACCTAACCGAACGCTTCTACTGATTTCCCGGCGCGTCTGGAAGAAAGGGTTTAGTCCTTCCGTAAATACGCGTTGCACAAGACGGTTATCCTCAACTAAAGCCCATTCAGTTCTCGTTGAACCACTTTCCGCAATCAGTTTCATTTTAGCTCTTTTTTGGATTTGGATACAAATATATAACTTTCCTGGAATTATTGCCATTAATAGGAAGAAAATTAAAATAGCCCTCATACAGATTAAACACCGTTTGTTGTTATTTATTAATGCCTTCCCAAAGGTGTGCACTCTTAGGGGGTAAAGGTGCCCACCTTTATAGGGTAAAAGTGGGCACTTTTCCACCCTAAAGGTGTGCACCTTTCCAAAGAGACTCTTTAACCCCTCTCAGAAGTATCTGTAGGGCGGTTTTGCTAAAAATATCAGTGTTGTGATATTTCCAAAGAAATAATAGCTCGGATAGTTGAATCTATGGCAATAAGTTCCTGTGGAACTAAATATAAAACGAACCAATGAAAGTTAACCACTAAACACATAAAAAGCCTATGGTAGACATTTCCAACCCTGCATTTTGAGATTTTAACCGATTAAATAATTAAAAATCATCAATCTTTTATGAATGAAGATCACAAAAAAAGAGGATTAGCCGGAAGTAGCAAACTCCTCACAGCCGTAGCAGTAGCTTCCTTGTTTATAGGCAGCAACAGTGTAATGGCTATCCCGACAGTCTCAAACACTTCCTATGAGGTGCAAGAACAATTACAAGCACAAGCTATCAGCGGCATCGTGGTAGATGCTAACGGAGAACCCGTCATCGGTGCCAGCGTAATGGAAAAGGGTACCACGAACGGTACAGTTACCAACCTTGACGGAAGATTTAAACTAAACGTAAAAACAGGAGCTGCCCTCAAAATTTCATTTGTCGGATACCAGACGCAAGAGATAAAAGCAGCCCGGAATATGAAAATCACTCTAAAAGAAGACACCGAACTTCTGGATGAAGTGGTTGTAGTTGGCTATGGCTCTCAGAAAAAAGTGAACCTGACCGGAGCTGTCGCCACTGTGGATGTTAATAAGACTGTTGACAGTCGTCCCATTACAGATATTGGTCGTGCGCTACAAGGAGCTGTTCCAGGGCTGACAGTCACTACTACCTCTGGTGAAATTGGTGGCGCGCCGACTATCAAAATACGTGGTAGTATCGGGTCGCCTAACGGCAGTGCCAATCCACTGATTCTGGTAGACAACGTAGAAATAACGGATATATCTCTGGTAAATCCGGACGATATCGAGTCTATCTCCGTTTTGAAAGATGCCGCTTCGGCTTCTATTTATGGAGCACGCGGTGCTTTCGGCGTTATCCTTATTACTACCAAATCTAAAGAAAAACACGAACGACTGTCTGTACAATATTCTAATAACTTCGCCTGGCGTACACCAACCGTTACTCCTAAACAGCTCCCGGGCTGGCAACAAGCTGACATCAACTTAAAAGGCGTACAAAACGATGTAACACCAGCCAATAATTACAGTGTGATAGGAAACCTGGTGATTGACGAAGCAACAGTAGCAAAAATGAAAGACTATTGGGACAAATACGGTTTCGGTAATCAATTTGGCCCTGAAATGGTAGAAGGACGAGATTTTGACTGGGATGGAACAGGAATGCACATGTACCGCACTTGGGACTGGTATGATATGTATATAAAGAACTGGATGCCACAGCAGAGCCATAACATCTCTCTTAATGGTGGCAACGGTAAAACAAATTACAACCTCTCACTGGGTTATCTCCACCAGGAAGGCCTGACAAAGATTAATTCCGACCAATATACCCGTTACAACGGAAATCTTTCGGTTAACTCAGACCTGAATAAATACATATCCATTCGTGCAGGGTTAATGTACACCCGTGCCGATTATGACTCGCCGTTCAGCTATAACTCAGACTTGTATGACTATATGTATTATCTTTATCGCTGGCAACCCGTTTACCCATATGGTACTCTTGACGGGAAGGAATTCCGTAGCGCACTGACCGAGCTAAAAGGTGCTCCAAAACAGGAGAAGGAGCGTGAATATGTCCGTATAAGCGGAGGTATCACCCTCAAACCAATTAAAGGGCTGACCATCGACATCGACGGGGTATATAGCACTATCGAAACCAGGCTACACAAATACGGTACTCCGGGTCTCGTACAAGGCTATAATATTTTCTCTTCTTATAAAACGCTTGACGCCTTAAAGGATTCTTATGGCAATTATGTATCATCTGCCTACGATTACACCTATCAGGAACAAGGACGTACCGAAGCAATGACCGGAAACTTCGTCGCAACTTATAGCAAACGTTGGGGAGACCATGACTTCAAAGTAATGGCTGGGTCGAATATAGAAAAGAGCGAATATAAATATTTCTACGGAAAGCGCATGGGATTGTTAAGTACGGAAAAGCCCGAACTAAACCTCGCAACCGGCGACCAACTCACCAGTAGCGACCACACTTGGTGGGCAGTGGCAGGTTTCTTCGGACGCATCAACTACTCATACAAGGACCGCTACATGCTGGAACTCAACGGGCGTTATGACGGTTCTTCCCGATTCCCTTCGGGACAAAGATTTGCTTTCTTCCCTTCAATGTCGGCAGGCTATCGTATTTCTGAAGAGGCTTTTATGCGATCACTGAAACCCTACTTGAGTACATTGAAACTTCGGGGTTCGTGGGGTACTATCGGTAATCAGGACGTAGGTACCGACCGCTTTGTATCTACCCTGACCACTACGCAGGATAGTTGGATTATAGACGGACAAAAGGTCCAATCTACCGGAATGCCTACTTTAGTATCTTCCAAACTACATTGGGAGAAAGTATCTACACTTGACTTCGGTATTGATGCCCGCTTCTTCAACGATAATTTGGGGATTACTTTCGACTGGTACAGACGTACCACAAGCGATATCCTTGCCACCGCTAACGTTCCCTGGTCGTTAGGTGCCGCTGCTCCTTATGAGAACATGGGAACGATTGAAACTCCGGGATGGGAAATAGCTATTGATTATCGCCACAAATTCACCAATGGACTAACTATAGGTGTAGGTGCCTCACTTTCTGACTATCAGACTAAAGTAACGAAATGGACAAACAATACAAGTATTCCGTTATATGGTTCGGGTGGTACCGGTTGGTGGAGCTCTACCTATTACAAGGAAGGAATGACATTAGGGGACATTTGGGGACTCCAATTCGACCGTTTCCTAACGAAAAATGATTTCAATGCCGACGGTTCACTAAAAGCTGAGATTCCTGACCAAACCCAGGTATTCCCGAAAAACTACCGCTTTGCACCGGGCGACGTACTTTATAAGGACATTGACAATAATGGTAAAATAACTAAAGGTGTAAGCACGGATAAGCCGGATGACCTGAGCGTAATAGGTAACGCATTACCCCGCTATCAATTTGGCTTGAACCTGGATGCTTCTTACAAAGGTTTCGATTTTAATATCTTCTTCCAGGGAGTAGCCAAAAACAATATGTGGGCAGCAGGTAATCAGGTATTGCCGGGCTTTACTAGCGGTGAACCTTATTACGAAGGTGCACAAGATTACTGGACAGAAGAAAATCCGGATGCCTATTACCCACGCCCGATGACTTATGGACAGGCAACAACAGGCAACTATCAGGTAAACGATCGATACATGCTGAATATGGCCTATATGCGATGCAAAACGTTAACCGTAGGGTATTCACTGCCTAAAGCACTTCTCAGCAAAGCAAAAATCCAGAATCTGCGTATCTACTTCACAGGCGAGAATCTGTTCACCTTTGACAGTGTAAAACCAGACATTGACCCCGAAATAGGAATCCGCTATGTAGGCACCAGTGCCGACCAACGTAACTTCGGACGTAGCTATCCGTATCAAAAAACAGTTTCGTTTGGTATCCAACTTAGCTTATAATCATTTATAATACTCAGGTTATGAAAAAATATATAGTATATATCAGTTGCGCTCTATTAATGACATCGCTATCCGGTTGCGAAGATTTTCTCGATAGAGAGCCCCAAAACAAACAGACCAACGATACGTATTGGCTAAATGAAACTTCGTTACGTACCTATGCACAGGACTTCTATTCAAGTTATTTCACCGGATACGCCACCGACTACACTGTATTCGGAGGATATTTCTCGGGTGATAACTTTACAGACGACTTTCTTACTCTTGCCGGAGGTGTCCGCAACTTTCCAGCTTCGGCCACAACCGACATCAATGCCTCAACGGGAATATGGAGTAGTAACTACGATGTAGTCTATAAAGCAAACGTAATGATTGAGAAGATTCCGGGCATGGATATTCCTGACGAAGCCAAGAATCACTGGATGGGCATAGCACGTTTCTTCCGGGCAATGGCCTATAGCGCAATGACCAAAACATACGGCGGAGTACCTTATATTGATAAAGTACTCGATCCGATTGCAGACGTAGCAGAACTTTATAAAGACAGAGACTCTTACCTTACAGTTGCCCAAAAGGTACTGGAAGACTTCCAGTATGCATTAAAAAACGTACGCACGGACGATACCAAACGCCAGGTCAACCGATACGTAGTGGGAGCATACATGTCACGCAACATGTTGTATCACGCTACGTGGCTGAAGTATCATGGCACTACTGTAGGACCGGATTCCAAGGTTGTATCCGATGCTGAGCTAAAGCCACTTTTCCAAGGAGCCATCGATGGATCGGAAGCAGTAATGAGTTCTGGACTGTATGTTATCGGTAATGATTATAACGGTCTTTTTTCAACTGACGACCTGGCTGCGAACAAGGAAGTTATTTTTTATCGCGAATACACCAGTGGCGTAACAACCAATGCGCTGATGTCCTACAACGCTTCTGAAAATCAGACGATGGGCGGAGTCACTCAAAACGTAATGGAAAGCTACCTTTGCAGCGACGGACTACCCATCGGACAATCCACACTGTATCAAGGAAGTAGCAACCCCAGCATTGAATATGCCTTTCAGAACCGTGACCCACGACTATATCAAACCGTGGTTGATAGTTTACGTATTCTCA
The DNA here is from genome assembly GCA_029233225.1 of Lepidodactylus listeri. Lineage (NCBI taxonomy): Eukaryota > Metazoa > Chordata > Lepidosauria > Squamata > Gekkonidae > Lepidodactylus > Lepidodactylus listeri. The sequence continues at coordinate 48,239 of JARCFY010000220.1, read as the reverse complement.
ATTCAGGACTTAGCCCAATGGGAGCATCGCCAACAGGATATGCCACTAAAAAATTTTTGAATGAACAGTGGTTTGCCGAAGACTCACCGTACACAAAGAATATCTACAGCCCTGCCGATGCACCGACTATCCGCTATGCCGAAGTTTTGCTCAACAATGTGGAAGCCCGCTATGAAATAAGTAAAATAGGAGGAGCCGCCTTTGCACAAAGCGATTTAGACAATACTATCAATCAGCTTCGTCAACGCCAACTTATTAAATGGGGTGAAAAACCGGAAGTGACACGCACCATGCCAGAAGTTATTCTGAGCGGAAATGACTTAACCGTAAACGGGACGGCCATTAACGACCCGTCTCGAGACACAGACGTTGACCCGGTTTTCTTTGGGAAATTCGGCGCGAACGCCGCATAGAACTAATCATGGAAGGATTTCGTGGAGAAGACTTACGCCGATGGGCTAAATATGAATACTTGAATTCAGAAGAAACCATTAATGGTATAGAGATGCCGGACAAAACTTTCCTTGGTGCTTTCGTCAAGAAAGCAGATTATCCGGGTATCAAAACGGGCAAAGATGGGATACATTTATTCAACCCTACCGACCCAACAAACACCGATCCTGACGAAGGATACATCTGGTATCTCAACCAGAAAAGCATCCGAGTGTTTAAGAAAGGAGAACTGAACTCAGAACGCTATTATTTACGCGCTATACCCTCAGCCGAAATAGTCACTTATAAGGATAAAGGATATACACTTACCCAAAACCCAGGCTGGTAAGTATTAGTTTAAGCTAAAAAACCTCACGCTCCGGCAGATTTAAAATTTGCCGGAGCGTAAATTATGATAAATTCGTAAGAACCACCTTCCATTCTGCAACTTCCTTAAAAAGAAGGATGTTACAATTCCACAACCGTGTTGAAAGGCACATCTTCGCTTTGCAAATTATTGATTATAATACTAAAAATAACAAAACAAGTGTTTCTGATATTAAAATAAAAGCTATCTTTGCTATACTTAATCCCCCCTTAATACTGTAATATTATGAAAAAGATTCTATTTATAGTCCTCTTGTTGTGTGGCATCCTCTGCTGTCAGGCACAAACCAACCGGGTTATTGTCGGAGCGGAACAGACTGAAGAATACTTCCCCATTTTAAAAAATAAGAGAATTGCTATCTTTTCCAATCACACCGGAATGGTGGGTGACAAACATTTGCTCGATGTACTCATTGAAAACAAACAGAATGTGGTAGCTATCTTCTCTCCCGAACACGGATTCAGAGGGAACGCCGATGCGGGCGAGCATGTTTCAAGCTCGGTCGATAAAAAGACGGGGGTACCTATTCTTTCTTTATATGATGGGAAAGCGGGCAAGCCCAGCGAAGCATCCATGCGTAAATTCGACCTGCTGATTGTAGATATACAAGATGTAGGGCTACGTTTCTATACCTATTATATAAGTATGGCCAAACTGATGGATGCTTGTGCCGAATATGGGCGTAAAGTATTGATCCTGGATCGCCCGAATCCCAATGGGCATTACGTAGATGGCCCGATACTGGACATGAAATATAAATCGGGTGTGGGCTGGCTGCCTATCCCCATTGTGCATGGCATGACACTGGGAGAACTCGCCTTGATGATAAATGGTGAGCGATGGCTTCCGGCTTCACGCACTTGTGATGTGACAGTCATTCCCTGCAAAAATTACACGCATCAGACTATGTACAGGTTGCCAATAGCTCCATCTCCCAACCTACCGAACATGAAGTCGATTTACCTGTATCCTTCCACATGCTATTTTGAAGCAACTCCGGTGAGCCTGGGCAGAGGAACGTCATTGCCTTTCCAGATATACGGACATCCCAATATGACCGGATACACTTATAGCTTTACTCCACGAAGCGTGGCGGGCGCAAAGAATCCGCCACAGTTGAACAAACTATGTCACGGAGTAAACCTGAGCGGACTCAGTGATGAAGAAATATGGAAAAAGGGTATTGATTTGAGCTATGTCATCGATGCATACCGCAATCTGAACATGGACGACCACTTCTTCCGCCCTTTCTTTGAGCTACTGATTGGTACTGATTATGTCCGCAAAGCCATAGAACAGGGCAAAAGTGCAGACGAAATAAAAGAGATGTGGAAAGGAGATGTTGAGAAGTTTAAGGTGCAACGCAAACCCTATTTGATTTACGACTGAAGCCTCACCCCCGACCCCTCTCCCAAGGAGAGGGGAGAAAAGAATAGTTAGTAATGATTTGTAAAGTCTAAACAGAGGTAACTCTTCTCTTGCCCTCTCCTTGGGAGAGGGTTGGGGTGAGGCCTTTAAAAAAAAGTATATGAGTCCAATATCTGTCATAATAACGATTGCAGCCTATTTTCTGATTCTTTATATCATATCCTATATCGCAGGCAGAAAGGCAGACAATGAAGGCTTCTTTGTGGGCAACCGCAAGTCGGCCTGGTATGTAGTTGCTTTTGCCATGATAGGTTCCAGCATATCCGGCGTAACCTTTGTCTCCGTCCCGGGAATGGTGGAAGCCAGTGATTTCTCTTACCTGCAAATGGTACTCGGTTTTGTAGTCGGGCAGTTCATTATTGCTTTCATACTGATACCTCTTTTCTACCGGATGAACCTAATTTCTATTTATGAGTATCTGGAGAACCGCTTCGGCGGCTCTTCATATAAAACCGGTGCTTGGTTCTTTTTCATCTCCAAGATGCTGGGTGCGGCCGTACGCCTCTTCCTGGTCTGCCTCACCTTACAGTTATTGGTATTTGAGCCATTCCACCTGCCTTTTATCCTGGACGTGATTATCACGGTGGCGCTGGTATGGTTATACACTTTCCGCGGAGGTGTGAAGTCACTAATTTGGACAGATTCACTGAAAACGTTCTGCCTGGTTGTTTCCGTAGTACTATGTATCTACTACATTTCTTCGGACTTAAAGCTGAACTTCACAGGCATGATTAACACAATCTCGGATAGCGACCTTTCTAAGATGTTCTTTTTCGATGATGTGAAGGACAAACGCTACTTCTTCAAGCAGTTCCTTGCCGGTGTATTCACTATGATTGCCATGACCGGACTGGACCAGGACATGATGCAACGGAATCTGAGTTGCAAGAACTTCAAGGACTCACAAAAGAACATGATAACCAGCGGTATCCTGCAATTCTTTGTCATTCTGCTGTTTCTCATGCTGGGAGTGCTGCTTTATACTTTCACAGCCCGCCAGGGAATAGAAAATCCGGCAAAGAGTGACGAACTCTTTCCTATGATTGCCACAAGTCATTACTTCCCCGGCATAGTGGGCGTACTGTTTATCATCGGACTCATATCAGCAGCTTTCTCGGCTGCCGGTTCCGCATTGACAGCACTGACCACCTCATTCACTGTAGACATCTTAGGCACTAAAGGAAAGACAGAAGAAGCCGTAGTCAAAGTCCGCAAGCGGGTGCATGTAGGCATGGCAATAACCATGGGCATCGTTATCTTCGTCTTCAACCTGCTTAACAACACCAGTGTCATCGACGCAGTATATATCCTCGCCAGCTACACATATGGCCCCATTCTCGGTATGTTTGCTTTTGGCATCTTCACTAAAAAGCAGGTTCGTGACAAGTACATTCCGGTAGTTGCCATCCTCTCTCCCATTCTTTGCTACATCCTGCAACGGAATTCGCAAGCATGGTTCGACGGATACCAATTCAGCTACGAACTGCTGATATTCAACGCACTGTTTACGTTTATCGGGCTCTGCCTTTTAATAACAGGAAACAAGGAAAGTAAGTTAACAAGTTGACCAGGCAGCTCCTTGTCAACTTGTCAACTCACTTTCTTGTCAACTCTAATAATCATCATCATGAAAGCAATCCGCGTCTCTCTGTTAACATTACTCATTGCCGGCCTCTCTCCACAAGCCGCATCAGCACAAGACCTTTCGCCGGAACTTTGTGCCGGAATAGGAAAATACCTGACTGAGACAGCCCGGAAAGAGATTGTTGTAGGCAAAATCAACATCGACTCAGCCGCTATAAAAGGGAAAGAAATCATCCTGTTTGCCAACACAAACTGTTCCTATATCCCTTTCAGAGAAGAGAATGTAGCACGCATTTACAACGATGTAAAGACATTGCTACCTGCCGAATATAAGTCATACAGCCTGCAAATACGGACAGACCGCCACGCCATTGAGGAATTGATACCACTGGCGCTGCGAAGTAAAAAAGATAAAAAAGCACAGACCTTCATCAACGAGGTAAAAAAGCCGCTAATCTCCCGGTTATCCGTGCCCTACACACCAACCAACGGCTTGCAGAACCGCCACATCGCCTTGTGGCAAAGCCACGGTTTTTATTATGAACCCAAGCTGACACGTTGGGAATGGCAGCGTGCACGAATTTTCCAAACAGTGGAGGACCTGTATACTCAGAGTTATGTACTTCCGTTCCTCGTACCGATGTTAGAAAATGCGGGTGCCAACGTTTTATTACCGCGCGAACGGGACACACAAACAGCAGAAATCATTATCGACAATGACGGTTGCCTCAACAGCCTATCCACTTATACCGAGCAAGCAGGCGAGCAAAACTGGAAGAACGGAACAGAACCCGGGTTCGCACATCTGCGCACCTGGTATAAAGATTTTGAGAATCCTTTCCGCGAAGGTTCTTACCGCCAGACGACAACCTTGAAAAAAGGGAAAGAGAGTCTTGTCGAATGGGCACCCGAAATTCCACGTACAGGGCAATACGCCGTATATGTGTCTTACAAGACACTGCCCAACAGTACGGACGATGCACTCTATACCGTCTACCATAAAGGAGGCAAGTCACAATTCAAAGTGAATCAGCAAATGGGTGGCGGCACCTGGATATACCTGGGGCATTTCGGATTCGATGCCGGAAAAAGCGGATGTAAAGTCATACTCAGTAACCAGTCAGCAAAAGCCGGACGCATCATAACAGCCGATGCCGTGAAGATAGGCGGAGGTATGGGAAACATTGCCCGACGCATCTCTGACGAAGGAGCCACCGAAAACGTAAAAAGCTCGGATGCAGCAACAGCCGGCACGGTAAAACCGATGCCGAAGGTTGACTATCCTTATGAAGTCAGCGGTTACCCCCGCTTCACCGAAGCTGCCCGCTACTGGATGCAGTGGGCAGGCATACCGGACAGCATCTACTCCGACAGCCACGGGAAGAACGACTACACGGACGATTATAAATCACGCGGCATATGGGTGAACTACCTCGCCGGAGGTTCCACAGCCAACCCGACAGAGAAAGGGCTGAACATCCCTGTAGACATAGCTTTTGCCTTCCACTCGGATGCAGGTACCACGATGAACGACTCCATCATCGGCACATTGGGCATTTTCCATACCTCAGCGTACAACGGAGTTTATTCTAACGGAACTTCCCGTTACGCAGCCCGCGACCTGACCGACTTGATACAAACCAACATAGTGAACGATGTGCGCACGCTTTACGAACCCAACTGGAGTCGCCGGGGCATGTGGAACCAATCGTATTACGAAGCACGTGTGCCCCGCGTACCGACCATGTTGCTTGAATTACTTTCACACCAAAACTTTGCGGACATGCGCTACGGCCTCGACCCGCGTTTCCGCTTCACCGTAAGCCGTGCCATTTACAAAGGAATGTTACAGTTCCTCTGTTCACAATATAAGATGGATTATGTGGTACAGCCCCTGCCGGTAGAACACATGAATTTACAGTTTGCCGGAGACAATGAAGTAGTACTAAACTGGCAGCCCACAGACGACCCATTAGAACCGACAGCCCGAGCAGACAAATATATCGTCTATACCCGCATAGGAGACGGTGATTTTAATAACGGTACAGTAGTAAATAAGAACAGTTACCAGACTGCAATCCCTTCCGGCATTGTATGCAGTTTTAAGGTGGCAGCCATAAATAAAGGCGGACAGAGTTTCCCTTCGGAGATACTTTCTGTCGGAAAGGCTCTCAACGAGAAAGGCACCGTACTGGTGGTAAACGGCTTCGACCGTATCAGTGCTCCTGCCGACTTCACGGCAGATGCCGATACACTTGCCGGGTTCCTTGACGAACTTGACCATGGAGTGCCTTACAAAGCAGACATCAGCTACATTGGTCCGATGAAAGAGTTCCGCAGGCAGATTCCGTGGATGGACGACGACGCTTCCGGCTTCGGCGACAGTTACGGCACACACGAAACAGAGGTTATTGCGGGTAACACATTCGACTATCCGACAGTACACGGCGAAGCTATTCTGAGAGCGGGGTATTCGTTTGCGTCTTGCAGCCTCTCCCCCCTTACCCCCTCCCCCATAGGGAGGGAGAGAAAGGATACTCCTATAAATAATAATGATAAATCAGAACTAACTACTCCCCCTCCTTACGGGGGAGGGGGCAAGGGGGGAGAGGCTGTCCCCACTGTTTCAATGAACGATTACAAATACGTAGACCTCATCCTGGGCAAACAATGTCAGACAAAGATGGGAGACGGGAAGAACGCACCTCTTGAATTTAAGACCTTCAGTAAGGATTTGCAAGAAGTCATTACTGCTTATTGCCAGGCAGGAGGTAACATCTTTATTTCCGGTGCTTACGTAGCTTCCGATTTGTGGGACAATCATTTGGTAAAAGCCAACGATGCCGATAAAAAGTTTGCTACGGACGTATTGAAATATAAATGGCGCGTTGGGCAGGCAGCGAAAGGAAGAAGCCTCATCCCCCTTACCCCCTCTCCCAAGGAGAGGGGGAGTAAAAACGCTCCTGAGATATATAATGGAATAGAAGTAAAAATGGTTGCTTCGCCTCTATTTGCCTCACCCCCTCCTTCCCCCTCGCCCTTTGGAGAGGGGGACCGAGGGGGTGAGGCCGAGACTTTCAACTTCTACAGTAGTCCCAACCCCTACTGTTATGTAGTAGAATCGCCCGACGCACTGGAACCGGCAGCAGAAGGAGCTTATACCCTGTTCCGCTATTCAGAAAATAATCTGAGTGCAGGCATTGCCTACCAGGGGACATACAAAACCTGTGTTCTCGGCTTCCCCTTCGAAGCAATATGTACAGCAAACGAGAGAGAGTTACTAATGAAAACAATACTGGAGTTTTTCACCCGACAAGGTGACGATGGTTCACCCGATAAGGTGACGATGGCTCACCCGGTAAGGTGACGATGGCACACCCGATAAGGTAAGCCACCGTCACCAACAAATAAAAGAATAAATAAAACCTTTTAAAAACATCATCATTTATGAATAGAAGACTTACCATATTCGGAATCGTTTTATTTCTCCTGTTGCCCGTGTTCGGTCAGACAACGGGTACTTTCCGCTTTGCACAGCTCACGGATGTGCATTTAAGCCCCAACAACCCGGCTCCGACGGAAGATCTGCTACGCTCGGTTGCACAAATCAACGCAACGGATAACATTGATTTTGTGCTGGTCACCGGTGACCTGACCGAAGAGGGCGACCGAGCAACGATGCTGAAAGTGAAATCCATCCTCGACTTACTGAAAGTGAAGTATTATGTTGTTCTTGGTAATCACGAAACCAAATGGAGCGATTCGGGCTGTACCGCCTTCGGCGAAATCTTCGGTGGTGAACGGTTTGAGTTCGAGCATAAAGGCTTCCTCTTTTTAGGTTTCAACTCCGGTCCGCTGATGCGCATGGCTTACGGACATGTGGTACCTCAGGACATCACCTGGATGAAACAGGAAATGGACAAGGCTGGAAAGGACAAACCGGTTATTTTGGTCACTCACTATCCGATGTTGGACGGAGATGTGGACAACTGGTATGACGTCACAGACGCCGTACGTCCATACAACATCCGCACATTCATTGGCGGACACTACCACCGGAACCGCGACCTTCGCTACGACAACATCCCGGGAATCCTGACCCGCTCTAATCTTCGCGACAAAGACGGAATAGGTGGATACGGCATATTTGACGTCACAGCCGACTCCATCATAGCCTATGAGCAACGTATTGGCGAACCTATGAAGCGTTGGACTGCCCTCTCGCTCACAAACAGCTATTACGACCGGGCAGGAAAAGCGGAGAAGTACCCCGACTTCTCGGTCAACAAGCAGTATGCCAAGGTAAAGGAGAAATGGATGGTGCAGACAGGTGTCGGCATATATTGTTCTCCTGCCGTATATCAGGACAAGGTGTACGTAGGTGACGATTTGGGATTCCTGACTTGCTACGCATTGAAGAACGGAAAAAAACGTTGGAACTTCCGGTCGGGCAACCGCATTGTGGGCACACCCGAAGTGGCCGACAACGTAGTCGTATTCGGCTCGGCAGATAAAAACATCTATGGACTGGACGCCGTGAACGGACAGTTATTATGGAAAGTGGAAGCAGCCGAACCTGTATTGGGGGCAGTCACCATTGAGAACGGAACGGCTTACATCGGTGCAAGCGACCATACGTTCCGCGCCATCGACATCAAAACCGGGAAGGTGCTTTGGGCCTATACCGGAGTAAAAGGGTATATCGAAACCAAACCGCTCATTGAAGGTAATGCAGTCATTTTCGGCGCTTGGGACAACACCCTGTATGCCCTCGACAAAACCGATGGAAAAGAACTCTGGAAGTGGACAGGCGGACTTACACGCATGCACTTCTCGCCGGCTGCCGTATGGCCGGTAGCTGCCAATGGTAAAGTTTTTATCACCGATCCGCAACGCGCCATGACTACCATCAATCTGGAAACAGGCGAAACCGTATGGCGCACCTTCCGGTCGATGGTACGCGAAACCATCGGTTTGTCCGCAGACAAGAGCCGGGTCTACAGCAAGACAATGAACGATAGTGTGGTGTGCTACTCTACGCAGGGGGACACACCGAAAGAGTTATGGGCATCGAACGTAGGCTTCGGTTACGAACATGCCCCCTCGATGCAAATGGAAAAAGACGGCGTAGTGTTCAGTAGTACCAAAGAAGGTCTTATCTTTGCACTGGATGCCGTTACCGGTAAAGTTTTATGGAAGCACAAAATCGGTAATTCACTCATAAACACAGTTATTCCTATTGACGGACACCAAGTGCTGTTTACAGCCACCAGTGGAGAAGTAGGACTAATGAACGCACCACAGATTGACAAATAATTAAAGAATATAAGAATGAAAAAATCAATCAATTGCTTCATCCCTTGCACGGGAGCGGCACAAGTAGAAAAGACAATAGAAGGTTTGCAAGCCACCGGATTGGTGAACAACATTTATCTGCTCATGGCTCCGGACGTAACCGAAAAAGTAGCCGGATGCAGCACCCTGCATATGAAATCATTCCAATCCAGCAGTGCCATGAGAGATATTGCCGCACACAGCGATGCGGATTATACCTTGCTTTATACCAAGGACACAACCCTCGAACTGGGACTTTTCGCCCTCGAACGCATGATACATATTGCCGAAGACTCGGGAGCAGGTATGGTGTATGCCGACCATTACCAGGTGACGGAAGGTAAGCAGACCAATGCTCCGGTGATAGACTATCAGTTCGGAAGCTTGCGCGACGACTTCAATTTCGGTTCGGTATTGTTGTTTAAAACCGAGGCTTTCAAAGAAGCGGCTTTGCGCATGGAAGAGGGCCAATATCACTTTGCCGGCCTCTATGACCTCCGCCTGAAAGTATCGCAGAAGTACCCGCTGGTTCATATTAATGAATACTTGTACAGCGAAGTGGAAAACGACACGCGCAAGAGTGGCGAGAAGATATTCGACTACGTAGACCCGAAAAACCGTGTCCGCCAGATTGAAATGGAAAAGGCATGCACAGCACACCTGAAAGAAATAGGTGGTTATCTGGCTCCTGAGTTCAAGCATATCGAGTTCGATGCCGGCAACTTTGAGTACGAGGCTTCTGTCATCATCCCGGTGCGCAACCGCATCCGAACCATCAGGGATGCCATCCGCTCGGTTTTGAACCAGCAGACAGACTTCAAATACAACCTGATTGTCATAGACAACCACTCTACCGACGGCACAACGGAAGCTATAGATGAGTTCAAAGACGACGAGCGCCTCATCCACATCATCCCGGAACGCAACGATCTGGGCATCGGTGGTTGCTGGAATCTGGGCGTGCATCATCCCAAATGCGGTAAGTTTGCCGTTCAGTTGGATAGCGATGATGTTTACAAGGACGAGAACACACTGAAAATAATGGTAAACGCCTTCTATGAACAGAACTGCGCCATGGTGGTAGGTACCTATATGATGACGGATTTCGATATGAATATGATTGCACCGGGTATCATCGACCACAAGGAATGGACGCCGGAAAACGGACGCAACAATGCGCTTCGCATCAACGGATTGGGTGCTCCCCGTGCTTTCTACACCCCCGTGTTGCGTGAAGTCAAAGTACCGAACACCAGCTACGGTGAAGACTATGCTTTAGGACTCAACTTCTCACGCCAATACCAGATAGGCCGTGTATATGATGTTGTTTATCTTTGCCGCCGTTGGGACGACAATTCCGATGCTTCACTGGATATAGTGAAGATGAACGGACACAATCTTTACAAAGACCGCATCCGTACGTGGGAACTCCAGGCACGCATCGCAATGAACAAACAGAATTAATATGAAACAAGATATACAGGCCCTGATTGACAACCAACTCTCTTCATGGGAGTTGGCGAAGAACAACTACGAAGCTTTGAAGCAAGTCAAAGTGAAAGAAGTGGTTGTTAACGGAAACCATTACAAGGTGCAATTCAACCCTGCACGTATTGTCTCGTCAGCCGCCAAAGTGGATACAAAGTCCATACAGGAGCGTAAATGTTTCCTCTGTCCTGCCAATCTTCCAGAGATGCAAAAAGGCATTCCATTCAACGCGCATTACCAGATATTGGTCAATCCGTTCCCCATCTTTCCGAAGCACCTTACTGTCCCGGAACTGGAACATGTTGACCAACGCATCTTACTGCGCTTCGGAGATATGCTCGACCTTGCTGCCGTTGCCGATGATTACGTAGTTTTTTACAACGGTCCCAAATGTGGTGCTTCAGCTCCCGACCATGCCCACTTCCAAGCTGGCAACAAGGGCTTCCTGACCATCGAAACAGAATGGCAGCAGAAGAAAGCCGTCAAAGTAGCAGAACTTCCCGGTGGCACTCTCTGGACTTTGGATGATTATCCACGTGCCACGTTAGTCATCGAAGCTACCAGCAAAATAAATGCAATGACTTTATTTAGAAGTGTATATGACGGCCTCACCCCCGACCCCTCTCCCAAGGAGAGGGGAGATAAGATACATCCCGAATCACAAGAGGAGCCAATGATGAATGTGCTTACCTGGATGGAAGGGGACAAATGGATTGTCTGCGTCTTCCCACGTGACAAGCATCGTCCTTCCTGCTACTCGGCAGAAGGCGACGCCAACATACTTATCAGCCCGGCATCTGTAGACATGGGTGGGGTCTTTATTACTCCGCTGGAGAAGGACTTTGAGAAGATTACGGCAGACGACATAGCCGACATACTCAGTGAAGTCTGCCTGAATCCGGCAGACTTCGGGAAGTTGATAGAACGTATAAAAGGACAGCCTCTCCCCCTAACCCCCTCTCCCAAGGAGAGGGAGAGTAAAGATACTAGTTCTATATATAATGAGAACAAGTCAGAACTAACTAATACTCCCCCTCTCCTTGGGAGAGGGGGCAAGGGGGGTGAGGCTCCCAAAGTACATGTAGGCATCTTATTTGAGTCCCAAATCGAATTCGTGTTTCTTTCTCCTTATCGCATCGATGGAGAGGAAGTCAGTGGCAAACAAGTAGCAACCTACAACGAAGGACAAATATTGTGGAAAGGACGTTTATACAACGAACTGTTGTTTGAGCCACTTAATGAGGAAACCGATGCCTTCGAACTGATTGACGTCACCATTGGCATTAACTTCCATTGGGAACGTAAGGAAGACCAGCGTTTTCAGGGAGCACTGAAAATCATTATGGAAGACGGAAAGCTGACGGGTATCAACGTAGTCAATGTGGAAGACTACCTGACCAGTGTTATTTCGTCGGAAATGAGCGCCACAGCATCACTGGAACTGCTGAAAGCACATGCAGTCATTTCACGTAGTTGGTTGCTGGCAAACATGAAATGTAGGGGCGGGGCTCTGCTCCGCCCAGATACAATTACAACTAACAAGGCAGAGCAGAGCCCTGCCCCTACACATAATGAGAATGAAATCATTCGCTGGTACGAACGTGATGCCCACACCCGCTTCGATGTATGTGCCGACGACCATTGCCAGCGTTATCAAGGTATAACAAGAGCATCTACCCGGCGAGCCGCCGACGCAGTCAATGCCACTCGCGGCCAGGTGCTTATGTCCGACGGGAAGATATGTGACGCACGCTTCTCCAAATGCTGCGGCGGTGCTTTCGAAGAATTCCAATATTGTTGGGAAGACGTGAAGTACCCCTATCTTACCAAGCAACGGGACAGCAAAACACATACGGAACTACCCGACCTGCGTATCGAAGCGGAAGCGGAGAAATGGATACGCACCTCGCCCGAAGCCTTCTGCAATACAAAAGAGAGCAAGGTGCTCTCCCAAGTGCTTAACAACTACGACCAAGAGACTACGGATTTCTACCGCTGGAAAGTGGAATATACGCAAAGCGAACTGTCAGAACTGATTAAACAACGTTCGGGCATAGACTACGGCCAGATTATAGACCTGATACCTGTGGAACGCGGCACTTCGGGCAGATTGTGGAAACTGAAAATTGTCGGCACCCAGCGCACGCTGACCATCGGCAAAGAACTTGAGATACGCCGTACGCTGTCCACCTCTCATCTTTACAGTTCCGCTTTCGTGGTGGACAAAGCAGATATAAAAGACGGAGTGCCGGGACGCTTCATCCTGACTGGTGCCGGATGGGGGCACGGAGTGGGACTTTGCCAGATAGGGGCTGCCGTGATGGGCGAACAGGGATATAAATACGATGCCATCTTGTTGCATTATTATCACGGCCTCTCCCCCCTAACCCCCTCCCCCGTAGGGAGGGGGAGTGAAGATACTCTCACTGAAATAGTGACTCTATACTAATAATAAAAATAAAACCTGATAATAATAAAGAGAAAATGAAGAACCACCATAACACAAGTGTAACTACTCCCCCTCCCTATGGGGGAGGGGGCAAGGGGGGTGAGGCCATAGATCGCTCACCCTGGGCATGGATTCCCACCCTCTACTTTGCACAAGGCATTCCCTATTTCATTGTGAACAACATTTCAGTACTGATGTTCGCCAAGATGGGTGTCCCGAACGGAGAGATGGCTTTATTTACGAGCCTGCTGTATCTCCCTTGGACAATCAAACCCTTCTGGAGCCCGTTTGTCGACATCATTAAAACCAAACGTTGGTGGATTATCGCTATGCAGATTGTGATGTCGATAGCCTTCATCCTGTTGACACTATCTATTCCTCGTCCCGACGAAGCAATCATGGCTGCCGGACAAACTCCCATCAGCCTATTCACCATCACCCTGATGCTGTTCATCATCACCGCATTTGCTTCGGCCACACACGACATTGCAGCAGACGGCTTCTATATGTTAGCACTGACACAAAGTGACCAAGCCGCCTTTGTAGGCATCCGAAGCACATTCTATCGGCTGGCGTCCATCTTCGGACAAGGGGTGCTTGTTGCCATTGCCGGTGCCATCGAGCTGAAGTACAACAACATTCCGTTATCATGGACCATCACGCTGCTGGTTACGGCAGTCATATTCAGCGGAGTGACCTTCTACCACCTCTTTGCCTTACCCAAACCTGCCTCTGACAAGCCCATCCTGACAGCAGGTGCAAGCAGTGCAAAGGAAATATTCAATGAGTTTGGCCGCACATTCAAGACCTATTTCACCAAATCCGGAGTCGTTCTGGCCATTGTGTTCATGTTGCTCTACCGCCTGCCCGAGGCATTCCTCATCAAGATGTGTATGCCTTTTCTTGTGGCATCCAAAGAGACAGGAGGTTTAGGGCTTTCCACAGCAGAAGTGGGCATTGTATATGGCACCATCGGAGTGATATTTCTCACCCTGGGCGGCATCCTCGGCGGACTGTTTGCCTCACGCATCGGACTGAAAAAGTCTATCTGGTGGATGGCTGCCTGCATGACGCTACCCTGTATGACCTTTGTCTATCTTGCCATTTGGCAACCCGATAGTTTGTTTGCCATCTCAACAGCGATTGCCATTGAGCAATTCGGCTACGGCTTTGGTTTCACAGCCTACATGCTCTATATGATGTATTTCTCCGAAGGGGAGTTCAAAACCTCACACTACGCCATCTGTACCGCATTCATGGCATTAAGCATGATGATTCCGGGCATGTTCGCAGGCTACATCCAGGAAGCAATCGGATACGTCAGCTTCTTCTGGATGGTCATAATATGTTGCATTGCCACGGTTGTCGTCACTTTATTTGCAGACAGAAAGATAGATCCGAGGTATGGAAAGAAAGAAGCCTCACCCCAACCCTCTCCAAAGGAGAGGGAGTAAGAGAACTCCCACAAATTAAAATTTGTACTAAATAATACATTAAGAATATGACACATAGAAAGAATCTGCTATTTATATTATTATCTTTCCTTATGCTTACTGTCAACTCTCCCCTCGCCTTTGGAGAGGGGCTGGGGGTGAGGCCTAAGATAAAAACAGGCATCGAAGTACTGAAAGAACAGAACTTTAAATGCCTGGAAGGCAAGCGCGTGGGGCTGATAACCAATCCTACAGGTGCGGACAACCGATTGCGTTCCACCATCGACATCCTGCACGAAGCACCCAATGTGAACCTCGTGGCACTCTACGGGCCGGAACATGGTGTGCGGGGTGACGTGCATGCAGGCGACAAAGTAGATAGCTCTGCCGACCCCTCTACGGGACTTCCCGTCTACTCGCTCTACGGCAAGACACGCAAACCGACACCGGAAATGCTGAAAGACATTGATGTTTTGGTTTACGACATACAGGATATAGGTTGCCGCTCGTTTACATATATCAGTACGATGGGCGTAGCTATGGAAGCTGCGGCCGAAAACGATAAAGAATTTATTGTCCTCGACCGCCCCAATCCGTTAGGAGGATTGAAAATAGAAGGTAATCTGGCAGAAGATGGATACATTTCTTTTGTCAGCCAATTTAAAATTCCGTACCTTTACGGTCTTACTTGCGGAGAGTTAGCCTTGATGCTAAACGGAGAAAAGATGTTAGGAAAACAGTGCGATTTGCAGGTAGTGAAGATGAAAGGCTGGAAGCGGAAAATGGATTATGTGCAAACGGGGCTTCAATGGATTCCTTCTTCACCACACATCCCTCACCCGCATTCGGCGGTTTTCTATCCTGTCAGCGGCATACTGGGCGAACTGGGTTATATGTCTATCGGCGTGGGCTACACCATACCGTTTCAGATGTTCGCGGCTCCCTGGGTGAAAGCGGACGAACTTGCAAACAGCCTGAACAAGCTGTTGTTGCCGGGAGTCATTTTCCGCCCGATGTATCTGAAACCGTTCTACTCTGTAGGCAAGGGAGAATTATTGCAGGGAGTGCAAGTGCACATCACTGATCTCAATAAAGCGGCACTGAGCGACATTCAGTTCTACGTGATGCAGGAGGTGGCTGCTCTTTATCCCGATCGCACCGTGTTCGACCATGCAGACAAAGGACGTTTCAACATGTTCGACAAGGTGAGCGGTTCCAATCAGGTTCGTGAACGTTTCAGCAAGCGGAACCGTTGGGAAGACGTACGCGATTATTGGTATAAGGATGTGGACGCATTCCGCCAACTATCGAAAAAATATTACTTATATAAATAACTCTCTCAAGGCAGAGGATATAAATATGGAAAAGGGAAGTAAATACAATGAATTCCTACAGGACATCGCCCGTTTTGTCCCGAGGGAAAGGATTTACACCGACGAACTGCGCCGGTTGGCTTGGGGTACAGATGCAGGTTTTTACCGCCTCATCCCGCAAATCATTATCCGTTCGGACAACGAACAGGAAGTGGCGGAGTTGCTAAAGACAGCAGATCGCCACCGGTTGCCCGTCACTTTCCGTGCTGCCGGAACCAGCCTTTCGGGACAAGCCATCAGCGATTCTATCCTCATCATTGCCGGAAAACATTGGGAACGGTACAGTATTTCACCGGACCACGAACAAATCACCCTGCAACCGGGCATCATCGGTCAACGTGTCAACGAAATACTCGCTCCCTTCGGACGCAAGTTTGCTCCTGACCCTGCCTCGGTAAAAAGCGCTATGGTGGGCGGCATCGTGATGAACAATGCCTCGGGCATGAATTGCGGAACACATGCCAACAGCGATAAGATGCTACTTTCTGCCCGCATCGTGCTGGCAGATGGAACAGTGCTCGACACCGGCAACCCTCAAAGCAAACAGGAATTCCTATTGCATCGGCAGGAGTTCGTCGAACGCATCTGTCAACTGCGTGACCGTATTCGTCAGGACAAAGAACTGACCGACCGCATTCTTTATAAATATAGCATCAAAAACGTGACAGGGTTAAACATCCTGCCCTTTGTCCGCTTTGATGACCCGTTCGATATTATCACTCACTTGATGGTGGGCTCGGAAGGTACACTGGCTTTCTTGTCGGAAGTGACGATGAAAACAGAGTATGATTATCCTCACAAGGCAAGCGCTATGCTTTACTTCAGTGATATTAAGGAAGCGTGCCGGAGCCTCACCCCCCGTACCCCCTCCCCCGTAGGGAGGGGGAGGAAAGACATTCCTCAGTTAGACCGCAGTTTGGTGCATGCGGCGGAATTGTTGGACTACAAATCTCTTGCCAGTGTAGGAGACCCTGTCTATCTGAAGTATAAGTCAGAACAAGCTACTCCCCCTCCCTACGGGGGAGGGGGCAAGGGGGGTGAGGCCCTAACTGCCATTCTCATGGAAACCAAAGCACGTACCAAAGAGGAACTGAATGCAAACATTGCAGTAATCAGTGAGGCTTTGCAAGCGTTCAAAACCTACATACCGATACACTTCACCGACGATCCGAAAGAATATTCCAAATACTGGGCTATCCGTTCGGGCATCTTCCCGTCCGTAGGCGGCACACGTCCTTTAGGCACTACCTGCCTCATCGAGGATGTAGCATTCCACATCGAAGACCTGCCGGAAGCAACTGCTGAACTGCAACAGCTCATTGCCCGCCACGGTTACCATGATGCCTGCATTTACGGTCATGCTTTAGAGGGAAATTACCACTTCATTATCAACCAGTCGTTCAGCACCGAAGCCGAAGTGAAACGGTATGAGGCGTTAATGAACGACGTTAAAACACTTGTAGTAGATAAGTACGACGGTTCGCTAAAAGCCGAGCACGGCACCGGACGCAACATGGCTCCATTCGTAAAACAGGAGTGGGGAGAAGCTGCTTTCGAAGTGATGAAGGCGGTCAAACAGCTATTCGACCCAAAGAATCTTCTTAACCCGGGAGTAATCTTTAATGACGACCCGAAATGCCATATCAAGCACTTTAAGACGATGTACAGCCTCACCCCCCATACCCCCTCTCCCAAGGAGAGGGGGAGTGGAGATACTACTCCTATATACAATGATAATTCAAGAGTAACTCAAACTCCCCCTCTCCTTGGGAGAGGGGGTATGGGGGGTGAGGCAGCAGCTGACAAATGCATCGAATGTGGTTTCTGTGAAATAAACTGCCTGACTTGCGGATTCACCCTCTCGTCCCGCCAACGTATCGTGGTGCAACGGGAGATTTCACGGCTCATGCTAAGCGATGAAGACCCACAGCAGTTGGAAACCTTACAGAAACAATATCATTATCAAGGCAATCAGACTTGTGCAGGTGACGGTCTATGCTCCATGTCGTGCCCGATGGGCATCAATACAGGCGACTTAACCCATCTCATCCGTCAGGCTGAACTACCGGAAGGAAGTTTCGGATATAAAGTCGGCAACTATGCCGCCAACCACTTTGCCGGAATCAAAAGTGCTTTACGCCCCGTACTAACGCTTGCCAATGCTGCGCACACCGTACTGGGCACATCGGCCATGACTTCCATAACCAAAGGAATGCACAACCTGCTGAGGATTCCGCAATGGACACCGGCAATGCCGAAAAGTTACCAAATTAACAGAGAACGATTAACGGTGAACGATAAACATCGTGCGGACAGCGCAGCCAGTTCATCATTAACCGTTCACCGTTCACCGTTAAAAGTAGTCTACTTCCCCAGCTGCATCAACCAGACTATGGGACTGGCAAAGAGATCCCCCGTTGAACAGCCGTTGGTTAACAAAATGGTATCCTTGCTGCAAAAGGCAGGTTACGAAATCATTTTCCCTAAAAAGATGGAGAAACTCTGTTGCGGCACCATATGGGAAAGTAAAGGTATGCTGGACATTGCCGACCGCAAAGTAACAGAACTGGAAGCAGCTCTGTGGGAAGCAAGCGAACATGGAAAGTATCCGGTGTTGTGCGACCAAAGCCCTTGCCTGCACCGTATGCGCTCCACCATACAGAAAATGAAACTCTATGAACCCGCCGAGTTCATATACACTTACCTGCGTGACAAACTGGAATTCACGCAGACCGATACACCTGTGGCTATCCATATCACCTGTTCCATGCGAAAAATGGGGCTGGCAGACACCATTCTTGCGCTTGCCCGCCTTTGCTCAAGCAACATACTTGTTCCCGAAGAGGTTGGTTGCTGTGGATTTGCCGGTGACAAAGGGTTTACCAACCCCGAGGTAAATTCTTACGCATTGCGTAAGCTGCGCCCACAAATAGAGAAAGCAAACATCAGCGTAGGATACAGCAACAGCCGCACTTGCGAAATCGGTCTGACAACCAATTCAGGTATTCCATATGTGTCTATTGTGTATTTGGTAGACAAAGCCTCATCCCCTCAATCCCCTTCCCCCATAGGGAAGGGGAGGTAAAATTCTATAAAGCTATACAAAAAGAGAATCATAATAACTTAACACTTATATATTATGGAAGCAAATACATTAAAAGACAGTTCATTGAATAATAACTCAAAACTAACTACTCCCCCTCCCTGCGGAGGAGGGGACAAGGGGGGTGAGGCTAAGAAACGCCTTCTCGCACTCGATGTACTGAGAGGCATTACCATCGCAGGAATGATTATGGTCAACAACCCGGGGAGCTGGAGCTATGTTTATGCTCCGCTTCAACATGCACCGTGGATCGGATTAACCCCCACCGACCTCGTTTTCCCCTTCTTCATGTTCATCATGGGTATATCGACCTATATCTCTTTACGAAAATACAACTTTGAGTTCAGCCAATCGGCAGCACTGAAGATACTCAAACGTACCATTGTCATTTTCGCTATCGGTCTGGGCATTGCCTGGTTCTCCATGTTCTGCCGCACATGGAATTCATTCTCTGGTGAGGAGATCGGCTTCTTTTCCCGACTCGGACAATCCGTCTGGACGTTCGACCACATCCGCATCCTCGGCGTAATGCAGCGATTGGCACTCTGCTACGGAGCCACTGCCATCATCGCGCTGATTATGAAGCATAAAAACATCCCTTACCTCATTGTAGCATTGTTGGTGGGCTATTTCATCCTGCTTGAAGTAGGAAACGGATTTGAATACAACGACACGAACATCCTTTCCATTGTTGACCGTGCCGTACTGGGTGAAGCACATATGTACAGGGACAACGGCATCGATCCCGAAGGTGTTTTAAGTACCATCCCGTCAATAGCACATGTACTGATAGGCTTCTGTGTAGGCAAGTTACTTCTATCAGTTGAAAGTGGAAAGGTGAAAGGTGAAAGTTCTATGCAGACCGGTAGCACAGCCAACTCTCAACTTTCAACTTTCAACTCTCAACTGGTAAGGCTTTTCCTTGTCGGTACTATCCTGACATTCCTCGGATTCCTGCTAAGTTATGGCTGCCCCATCAGCAAGAAGATATGGTCCCCCACTTTTGCCATCGTCACTTGCGGACTCGCTTCCAGTTTCCTTGCCCTGCTCGTCTGGATCATCGACGTGAAAGGATACACCAAGTGGAGCCGTTTCTTCGAGTCGTTCGGCGTTAATCCGCTGTTCATATATGTTATGGGTGCTGTGCTTTCCATTTTGTTGGGCAATATAATGTTCACCTATCAGGGCGAAGCCATCAGCCTGCACGGATTCATTTACAACATCATCCTTCAACCTTTACTGGGCGACTATCCGGGCTCACTGGTATTTGCGCTGTTGTTCGTTAGTCTGAACTGGGCAATAGGCTACATCCTATATAAAAAGAAAATATACATTAAGATATGATACTAATAGCAGACAGTGGCTCTACGAAAACCGATTGGTGTGTAGTAGAGCATGGACAATTAGTCCGACAGGTTTTTACTAAAGGGACAAATCCTTTCTTTCAGACCGAAGAAGAAATCAGCAATGAGATTGCTACAGCACTGATCCCGCAGCTAACGACCAATAGATTTGAAGCCGTCCACTTCTACGGAGCGGGATGTGCTTTTCCCGACAAGATAAACACGGTGAGACAGGCCATTGCTTCGCATCTCCAGGTAAACGGCGAGATAGAGGTCAGCACCGACATGCTTGCCGCCGCCCGTGGGTTATGCGGACATCGGCCGGGCATTGCCTGCATCATGGGCACGGGCTCCAACTCCTGTTACTACAATGGCAAAGAGATTGTCAATAATGTTTCTCCCCTGGGTTTCATCCTGGGGGATGAAGGCAGCGGAGCCGTGCTGGGCAAATTGTTGGTTGGAGATATCCTCAAAAATCAAATGCCGGAAGGGATGAAGGAGAAGTTTCTCAACGAGTTCAACCTGACTGCGCCCGAGATCATCGACCGGGTGTACCGTCAGCCTTTTCCAAACCGCTTTCTGGCAAGCCTTTCGCCATTCCTTGCGCAGAATATAGAGGTGCCTGCCGTACGCAATCTGGTGCTGTGTAGCTTCAGGAAGTTCCTGAAACGCAACGTCATGCAGTATGACTATCAACATGCGTCCGTCCATTTCATTGGCTCTGTAGCGTTCTATTATAAAGAAGTGCTTGCCGAAGCTGCTCAAGAACTGGGCATACAGTTGGGGGCAATCATCCAAAGTCCGATGGAAGGACTTATCAGGTATCATGCCAATTAATCACTAATCATCAAACTCATACAGTATGGCCTTTATTAAAATATCAGAGCAACCTTCGCTCTACAAAGACCTTGAAAAGAAATCTGTCCGCGAAATACTGGAAGATATCAACACCGAAGACCAGAAAGTAGCACTGGCAGTACAGAAAGCTATTCCGCAGATAGAGAAACTGGTTACACAGATTGTCCCCCCGTATGAAGCAGGGCGGGCGTATCTTTTATATGGGAGCGGGCACCAGCGGACGTCTCGGAGTGCTGGACGCTTCGGAAATTCCACCGACATTCGGCATGCCCCCCACGCTGATTATCGGTCTGATAGCAGGCGGAGATACTGCCCTGCGCAACCCGGTAGAGAATGCCGAAGACAACACCACTCGTGGCTGGGAAGAGTTGATGGAACATAACATCACCGACAAAGACACCGTGATCGGCATTGCTGCATCGGGAACAACTCCTTATGTTATCGGAGCCATGCACACTGCCCGCGAACACGGCATCCTCACCGGATGTATCACCAGCAACCCGGACTCACCTATGGCAGCCGAAGCAGATGTTGCCATCGAGATGGTGGTAGGACCGGAATATGTCACTGGTAGTTCACGCATGAAGTCGGGCACAGGGCAAAAGATGATTCTGAATATGATAACCACCTCAACCATGATTCAGTTGGGTCGTGTGAAGGGTAACAAGATGGTAAACATGCAACTCAGTAACCAGAAGCTCATAGACCGCGGCACACGCATGATTATCGAAGAACTGGGACTGGAATACGACCAGGCAAAGGCATTGTTGCTTATGCACGGGTCGGTGAAGAAGGCAGTAGACACTTATAAGACAGAATCTAAATAATAATACACATCATCATCTATGAATAAGAAAGGCATTCAAATAATCATAGCAAAAGCCATCCCCAAAGGCCCACTACCTCATCTCATTGTCATCCTGAACGCAGTGAAAGATCTAAATACATCCATTTTACGTTTGCAGATCCTTCGCAAGCTCAGGATGACAGAGTCAAATGAAAGTGAGAAAAACTTTTCGAACATCGTACTAATAATAAGTCTTCTCCTCTTCTCCCTACAATCTATTGCCCAACCATTGCCCCGCGTAGCCCCCGAACAGGTTGGCATGGAATCACATCGTTTGCTCTTTGCGGACGAAGTGATTGAAAAAGCAATTAGCGACAAGGAGATACCCGGTGCCGTGCTTGCCGTAGTTCGTCAGGGCAAAATGGCTTATCTGAAAGCATACGGCAACAAGCGGATTTATCCGGACATCGAACCTATGACTACAAACACGATATTTGACATGGCGTCGTGCAGCAAGTCGATGTCGACGGCTGTCTGCACGATGATTCTGATAGAGCGGGGCAAAATACGCCTGCAAGACCGGGTAAGCCTTTATATCCCGGGCTTCAAAGGTTGGCAAGGAGAGAACAGAGACAAAGTGGAAATACGGGTTGCCGACCTACTGACTCACACTTCCGGCCTGCCCTCGTATGCCCCCGTTGCAGAGTTACAAAAGAAATACAGTCCACCCAATCCCGATGGATTAATAGAATACATCTCGACCTGCAAACGCAGCTTCAAACCGCAAACCGAATTCCAGTACAGTTGCCTCAACTACATCACGCTGCAACGGATTATAGAAACCGTAAGCGGACAAAGCCTGCGCGACTTTGCCAAAGCAAACATCTTCGATTTGCTGGGTATGGCGGATACAGACTACCTTGCAATTAACGGTAAACAACAAAGTAGCATCGCAGCCTGTTCATCGCTCATCGCTCACCGTTTACCGTTAGAGAACATCGCTCCTACCGAAAAGCAGAAGGACGGTAGCGTATTGTGCGGACAGGTACACGACCCTCTGGCACGTATCATGAACGGAGGTATCTCAGGCAACGCAGGTGTATTTTCTTCTGCCAACGACATAGCTCTCCTTTGTGCTGCCCTGCAAAACGGTGGAGTCTGGAACGGACACCGCATCCTCAGTCCCCAGGGAGTAAAGGCCATGCGGACTGTTCCACGCAACTTAACCGAGTTCGGACGCACTTTAGGCTGGGATATTTATTCTCCTTATGCTTCCAACAGCGGTGACCTTTTGGGTCCCAACACATACGGACATACAGGATATACAGGAACTTCCATAGTAATTGACCCTGACAACGATCTTTCAATAATACTACTGACCAATGCCGTTCACCCTGAAGATAAACACAGCGTAGTGAGATTGCGTTCGTTAGTCGCCAATACGGTTGCCGCCTCACTTTGTCCTCCGGAACGACTATACACAGACCATTATTACGAACGCTTCCTGCAATTTGCGGACGAAACGCCTGTCACATCCAAAGACATTGTTATGGTGGGTAACAGTTTGACAGAGAACGGTGGTGACTGGAGTGCCCGGTTGAATAAGAAAAACATTCTCAACCGGGGTATTATCGGTGATGAGGCAATGGGGATTTACGACCGCCTGTTCCAGATTCTCCCAGGCAAACCAGCGAAGTTATTTCTTATGACAGGTGTCAATGACGTATCGCACAACCTGACAGCAGATAGTGTAGTAAAGCTTATAACTAAAGTGATTGATAAGATTCAGGCAGACTCGCCCGAAACGAAACTTTACCTGCAAAGTCTGCTTCCAATCAACGAGTCCTTTGGACGTTATAAAACCATGATTGGTAAGACAGACCTTATCCCTGTTATCAACACCAAACTGGAAACATTAGCCAAGGAAAAAAAACTCCCGTTCATCAACCTCTTCTCCCTGTTTACAGAGAAAGGCAGTAATGTACTGCGGAAAGAGTTAACTACTGACGGGTTGCACCTCACCGAAGAAGGCTATAAGATTTGGAGCAAGGCGTTGACCAACAAGGTAAAGTAACAAAGATAATATTAGTAACTTAATTCTAACAAACATCAGATATACTCTTTCAGCGCAGAAGGGACTTGCAACGTGACTACTTTCTTATCAATCGAAATGAGTCCTTCCTTTATCATCCGGTTTATTTCCTTTGACAAAGCAGGACGGGTAACACCCAAATATTCAGCCAACTGCACCTGGTTATGTTCCAGGAGTGCTTTATCCGGGGAAGTCTTATGTTCCATCAGGTAATAAACAAAGCGGCTACGGAGATTCTTATACGAAAGTATGCGTAGGCGGGTGACCGTACATTTATTGCAGTTTCCCGTTATGCAAAGAAACCGATGCAACAGCTCCGGCACAGAGCTAATCAGCTTAAACACAGATGCCCGGGTAGCTGTAAGCAGAACAGAATCTTTACTGGCTGTGAAGGTAGCAGGCAGAATATTATTACTGCCAAACAGATGCGGCGTAGCAAAAGGACGGGTGGCATGAATCTCTTCTACCTTCACTAAGTTACCTGCCACGTCAATGATGTTCACCTCCAGTTCACCTTCCAGTAACACATAAAGGTGATTACAGCAGGTATCTTGCTTCAATACTACCTCTTTCTTGTTGTATTGATAAACAGCCAACTCAAGCCGTTCCGGCAACTGCCTCTTCAGGTTGGTATCCAAATCTTTAAAAAGAGATACCTGTTGTAATAGTTGCAAGTATTCTGCTGTAAGTTCTATTTTTGTCACACCGATATACGTTTTTCACAAAAATAGAACTTTCCAGCCTCTTTTCCTACCATTTAGTGAATAAAATGCGCGGGTTAATATTGAGTGACACCCAGCCCCAGTCCTGCCAGGACTTATGGTTACCACCTTTCACAACGTCCATATACTTAGTTCCAAGCATTGTAGAGTAGCCCAACGTCAGTTTAACATCTTTCATAATGACGTAATCTGCCTGCAAATCGAACTCAGAACCCAGTCCGCGTCCCTCTTTGCCATTGGCAGCAGTCACGTCGTAGGTTGTAGAAAAATGATGATAGTTGAGAGCCAATGCCCAGCGGGGAACAGGTTTGAATTCAATGCCGAAGAACTTGTCCCACAAACCTTTGTTGTATGCCGAGGCGTAAAAGTAATCCATGCCGCCATAGAACTTATGATGCGTTCCGTACAGCGGGTCAAAGGTAGTCACCTTCTTGCTGTCCGGGTCACCACTCAGATAATCCGTACCTACGGAAGCCCTCCACTGGTCATTAAAACGGTAATCAGCTTTCAGACCGAACATGTAGGCAGAAACTGTTTTACTGTCCTTATTTTTACCAAACTGATAGTACGCACTTCCATTGAACGTCCATGCCCCCGGCGTATAAGTCAGGTAGGTTCCGGTGGTTTGCATATACTTCGTTTTACCTTTCTCCACTTGTCCCGTCTCGAACCCGATGTTCATAAACAAGAGAGAGGCAACAAAATTGTCTGCCCACTTGCCGTTATACCACGCTGTCTGCATGGTTTTATAAGGTTGCGCACCCGGTGCATAGTAAGTGCCACCAATAGTTTTCTCGTCATTTTGGTTGAATGCCAGGATGAGGTGTACCTTATGCAAACCTTGTTCATAACCCAGCTTCAATGCGTCATGATAGCGTCCTGCCACGTTCCAGTCCAGTCCGCCAAGCAGACGTTCGTCGTCATACACCAAAGGCTGACGTCCGAGTTGGGCAAACAGTCCTTTTGTCAGGTCGATACGTGCCCACGCCTCATTAAGGATAAAACGCCCGTTCTTATCAATCTGGGCATCCTGTCCCCACACACCGACATGCTGTGCCGAAAGTTTCATTTGCAGGCGACTGCGCTGGTAGCCCAAAGACATGCGGGCACGGTCGTTGATGAAAAACGCAGGCGATTGCCCCTCCAAACGCGGAGACAACGTGCCGTTACGATACTCCGCCCGCGTACGTATCTGGGCATCGATAGTAAACTGGTTCTCTTTTTCTTGTCCGAAAACAGACATTGAACTGAGTAAAAGTACTCCGAAAAGGATGTGTGCTGGTTTCATATTCTATTAGTTTAAGTTATACGTATGTACACTGACTCCTTGTGCAGCAGGCAGATAGTTGATGCCGTACCAGCACATTTGCAACAGGACGAAGCAGACAAGCAGCCCGACTAACGCCACACGGATTTCCCGACGGCGATGCATCCTGAAATGAATATAACAGAGATAGCCGATCCAGGTGGCTGCCGCCCAAGTCTCCTTAGGGTCCCAACTCCAATAGTGTCCCCAGGCTTCCTTCGCCCATAGAGCGCCAAACAGCATACCGAGGGTCATAAACGACAAGCCCACATTGACAAGGTTATCACAAAGCTGCATCTCTTTCTCGTCTGCGGGCTTTTTCTTTATCCAAAGCAGGTAGACAGACATCACGGCAGCCGCGCCAAGCAGGGCGTAGGCAAACATATAGACAATGACATGAGGTGCAAACCACGGACTCTGCAAAGCAGGCATTAGGGTTTTGTTATGTATCTCGGGCTTGAAGATATTTATGCAGATAAAAACCATTGAAAGCACGGTGCTAAAAGTCAGAATCCATTTATACTTCCAACGACTGTAGGTGATGATGCCTGCCAACGGCAGGAAGAAGGAGTACCACAGGCGGGTTTCGCCCATCGTACGCATAGGCGGACGTTCAAGAGACATCCACATGCCCAGTATGAAAGCAAAAAAGACGGCAAGCCCTACAAGGGTGAAAGCATATACTGCTGCGGGGCGTTTCTCACGCCACGCAAACGCCGCACCTAAGCCCCAGCAGATAAGTGACGCTATGGCATACACCGGAAACTGTTCCCAACTCATACTTCTTCCTCCTCTCTTTTGGTTTTTGGCAAAGCAAACAGACAAATTGCTCCGGCAATCATCATCCAGATACCGGTATAAACCACCGGAAGCCAAGGGTCTTGTACCAACTCGAATACGCTGATGTCACTCCAGCGTCCTTTCGATTCATCATAACTTAACTGGTATATTTTCCACCCTTCTATTTCAAAGGGTTTATTTACTTCGATAGTCGTAGAATCCTCCCGTCCAGACTGAGTAAATACTTTCACATCGGATGCAAAGCGCCGCGGCTCCCTTTCGGGCATTACCAAGCTGACTTGATCGTCCAAACGAATGGCTTTGTAAGGGAACATGAAGCTTCCGCAACTCACCCACCCTTCACGTTGCACCCCAGTCTTACGGTTGGCAGCTTTTAGGTAGAGCGCATAAGAGGCTCCCACAGAACGGAACTCAACAAAATTCAACGTATCTTGTGTGGCAACGCTTGCTGCCATCGGTATTTTCTTTTCAATCGTGAGGTCCCAGTCAAGCAAAGCTCCGCCTTGAAGTTCATCTTCTATCAACAGGTTCACCGGATTGCCTTCGGGCAAAGCTTTTCCCGTCTCATTGTCAATAAGCATCAACTTGGGCGGATATTCATCTATCGTGAAGTCGTGCAGTTCGATGGCAAGGGGCAGTTCCCGCAGTTCCTGTTTCTCGTCAAGCGCCCGCCATTCGGCTTTCCCTATCTGGGTAGTCATCTTGAGGCGCAACATATCAGCATTTCCCAACACGGCACCGGTCAAGGCAAGAAAGAGTCCCAAGTGGTTGAGCACAAAGGGGATGTCACGCCAACGGAAATGATGGATGCGGCGGATAGTGGTCATGCCCAAGAGGGTCACCATCCAAAAGAACAGCAAAACAAAAGGACAGGCAGAAAGCATCTGAGAAAAGCCAATCCAATCGCCCGGTGCAGGCAAGCTTGAGTTTGTCTGACGGATAAGTCCCATCACCACAGTAAGCACTACTACCGAGAGCATGGAAGGGACAGCTGCCTGGTAGCTACTCATCCAGCGCACCAGATAACTCTTTCCGCCAAACATATAGACTGCCAGCAAGGCTATAACATAGACCATGCCTACAACGATGTTCGTGGGAAATGTTAGGAAGGAAAGGGTGCATTTGCCTAAAGTAAACTGCCAAAGCAGTCCTATCAGGAAAAATCCCCCACAGATAGCAAAGCTCTCTTTATACCCCCAGGGCTTTTGCCACATAACAGTAGCCTCTCCTCCCTTACCCCCTCCCCCACAGGGAGGCGGAGTAGTTAGTGTCGTTTTATTATCTGTTTCTATTTCTTTCATTTCTGAATAGTTATACGCTAAATGATGATTTGGCAGGATGCCAGGCAACAGGCTGAAAGCCTGAGATTATATAGCGTAGGGCAACGCCCTACGTTATATAATTGCCGCCTGCATTAAGCCCTGAAAGGGCGTAAGAAAGATGATTTACCACCTTCTGCCCTTTCAGGGCTTGGATTGTGGGTGTATACCATGACATAGGGCGTTGCCCTATGCTATACAATCCCAGGCTTTCAGCCTGCCAAATCTCTTTTTATTCATTATTTTTCTATACTATCTTTCTATACTGAGCTAAATCCTTAGCTTTATACTTTAGCCAAACGTCCGTTAGCTTTCGCTTTCTCCAGCCATTGCGGAATAATGGTCTTATTGAATTGTTCTTTCGCGTCGCGTTCCTTCTTCATATCAAGACCGATGTACTCCTGAGCCTTCTCCTTAGTAGAGATGTCCGGCATCGGAACATCATCCATATAACCGTGTTGTGCCAACACCCTTGCAATGGCAAGACGCGCCTGCAAAGCTTTGTCCAATCCGTGACCAAGAATACGCTGTATCTCCTGCGGTGCATGGAACGAAGCACCATGTGATGCCACTCCGAAGTCCCAACGCCACTGCGACTGGCGGATTAGCTTTAATGCTTCCGCCATCTGAACTTCGGTAGCGCCCTTATCCCAGGCAAACTTAGCCTCGATATGTGCCTTAGCTAACTCCTGTTCCAAACGGTTACGGATTTCATTCGCCTTGCGTTGGCGTTCATATACATTATTACGAAGAGTTTCTTCCGTTTCACGATGACACACCTGACAAGTGCGGTCAATCATAGCCAACGGGCTCTGTATGTGGTGGTCACTGAGTTTCATACCTCCTTCGCTCTTGTATGGCATGTGACAGTCGGCACACGACACACCACGCTGACCATGAATGCCCATCTGCGAAATCTCATAATCGGGATGCTGCGCTTTCAGGATACGGGCTTTACTAAGTGCATGCGTATAGTCTGCAAAATCGGCCTCATCATAGTAGGCTTCCATATCTTCCACCGTAAACCCTTTATCCCACGGGAAGGTCAGGTATTTACCATCACCTTTAAAGTAGTATTCCACGTGGCATTGTGCGCATACCAACGAACGCATTTCCTGCGTAGTTGCCTTGTCTATGTCCTTACCCATACGAGCAAACGCTTCGCGCAAAGCGGGGCGACTGATTTGCAACTTCATCGTTGTAGGTTCATGACAATCGGCGCAACCTATCGGGTTAACAATCTCGCTTCCCATGGCTGCCCACTTATTATTATAAAATGAATCTACACCGAGAGCTTCCATCATACGAGGTACGTCCGGGCTCTTACAAGTCCAACAAGTGGCAGGTTGAGGACCGCTTTTATCGTCCATCGGTGCACCGGTGCGGAGTGAATGACGCATATCATCAATAGCATGCATGTGTCCGCGTGGAGTGGAATAGTCTTTTGAAAAAGCATAACCAGCCCAAAGCACCACCATTTCGGGGCGTTTAGCCAGCACGTCGACTGCCTCACTACCATTAAATTCACTCTCGAAGTCGGTCTTCTCTGTCTCCTTCCAGGTTTCATACTGGCGAGGGTAGTTTTGTCCAAACACTTCATTGTGGGGTTCTATGCCCTCAATGTTCACACGTTTGTTGTTGAATACACTTACAACTTCAGCACGACGTTCCATCAATGAAGAGACCACAAGACCAAGTACAAAAACCACTACCATTGCTCCGCAAAACAACAGCCATCCTTGCCATGATTTCAACTTCTTTTCCATAATTATTATATTCTTAGTATTATTTTATCATGTTATTAAGCCAGTCCGGTACGGGAGATTCCGGATAGGGAGCCAACGCACCAGGTGTTGATGCCGCACTGTTACTACCACCATGCGGCACTTCCCTGTGACAATCCCAACAGGCTTTGCCCTCTCCTACTTGCGACATCATATAGTCTATCCGTCCGGATTTAACGAACTCCGTATTAAGTTGCGTGTGGCAACGGATACAATTATTCATAATTACCTGGGCACTTTCATCGTTAGCATGTATCACCTCTTTTTCACCCCGAGTGAGAAACACCGCAACGTGCCGTATACCATCCATGCCTTTGAACGCCCATTTCTTCACAGCGTTTTCATGCGGCACATGACAATCGTTGCATGTCGCATTCCGGCTGTGGGAACTGTGAAACCAAGTGGCATAGTAAGGAGCCATGATGTGGCAATTGACACATGCCGACGGATCGTCGGTCAGATAGGTATGTGCCCGAAGCATGTAAAGAAAGAAAGCTCCGCCGCCCATCATCATTCCTAAAACGATGACAGCAAACACTTTCCCCTTTCGCGAAGGAAGGAATCTCTGGATAGTTTCTTTAACTTTCATAATCTGCACCATAAACGTTTGTACAAATATGAACGTTTTTATTAAAAAAGGGTGTAATCTAAATTACACCCTCTGTAATATTTATCACAAAATAATTTATTCCATGATTGCTTGCAGCTGCATATCGAATATCAATGTGGAATATCCCGGAATGCTACCGCTTCCACTCGTTCCGTAAGCATACTCCTGTGGAAGATATACGCGCCAGCGCTGACCGACCTTCATATGCTGAAGAACTTCTCCCCAACCGCTGATTACCGTAGTAATAGGCCAATTCTTAGGACGCTCTACGTAGGGACTGACATAACAATCCAGGGGTTCGTCAAATGCCGGATCAGGACCATCTTTGCCCAAGTAATTCTGATCGAAGACATCACCGAAAATATACGATCCACGATAGTAGACTTGCACAGAGTCACTGAACAAGGCAGAATCATTCCTATTTACAACATTTGTCGAAGGTGTGATGTCTTTATAGAAAATCTTACCGTTAGGGTTAGTCAAAGGTACGAAAAACTCCAACGAAGGATCTGTCTTATCCTGATACACCTGTTCCAAAGAATCGAGGTACGCCTCGTTACGAGGACGCCAGTTGTCAAATTTCGATGCCTCTTTGGTTTCTTCGCAGGAAGTGAACACAAGAGCCAGCAGCAATAACGGCAATAAATAAAGTTTCTTGTTCATTCGTAAAGGTTTATTGGATAGTTTTCAATAAGGAAGTGATGCTCACTCTGTCTGCAATGATGTTGTTCAGTTCAGAGATTGCCACACGTTCTTGTTCCATCGTATCACGGTTACGCAGCGTCACACAGTTGTCTTCCAACGTCTGGTGGTCAACGGTCACACAGTAAGGTGTACCAATGGCATCCTGACGGCGGTAACGCTTGCCGATGCTGTCTTTTTCATCATACTGGCAATGGAAGTGGAACTTCAGATTATCGATAATCTCGCGTGCCTTTTCGGGCAGTCCGTCTTTCTTTACCAGCGGCATCACAGCCAACTTAACAGGAGCCAGCGCAGCAGGCAGTTTCAGGACAACGCGGCTTTCGCCGTTTTCCAGTTGCTCTTCACAATAGGCAGCAGACATGATACTGAGGAACATACGGTCGACACCGATAGAGGTTTCGATAACGTACGGAGTGTACGACTCATTCATCTCCGGGTCAAAGTATTTGATGCTCTTGCCAGAGAACTTCTCATGCTGAGAAAGGTCGAAGTTGGTACGAGAGTGAATGCCTTCCACTTCCTTAAAGCCAAACGGCATCAGGAATTCGATATCGGTAGCGGCATTGGCATAGTGAGAGCCAATTTATCGTGATCGTGATAGCGGTAGTGGTCATCGCCAAAGCCAAGAGCCTTATGCCATTGCAGGCGGGTTTGTTTCCACTTCTTGAACCAATCCAGTTCGGTGCCCGGCTTCACGAAGAACTGCATCTCCATCTGTTCGAACTCACGCATACGGAAGATGAACTGACGGGCAACGATTTCGTTACGGAATGCTTTACCAATCTGTGCGATACCAAAGGGGAACTTTCATACGTCCGGTTTTCTGCACGTTCAGGTAGTTCACAAAGATACCCTGTGCCGTCTCGGGACGAAGGTAAATCTTCTGAGCGCCCTCGCTGGTAGAGCCCATATCGGTAGAAAACATCAAATTGAACTGACGTACTTCCGTCCAATTCTTTGTACCGGAGATAGGACAGGCTATTTCTTCATCAACGATGATCTGACGAAGTTCGTCGAGATTGTTATCGTTCAATGCTTTAGCAAAACGTTCGTGCAGCGCATCGCGTTTAGCCTGATGTTCCAGCACGCGTCCGTTGGTACTGCGAAACTGTGCTTCGTCAAAAGCATCACCAAACTTTTTGGCAGCCTTGGCCACCTCTTTATTTATTTTGTCATCGTACTTAGCAAGCTGGTCTTCAATCAGCACGTCGGCACGATAGCGTTTCTTAGAATCTTTGTTATCGATCAACGGGTCGTTGAAAGCATCCACGTGTCCGGAAGCCTTCCAGATGGTAGGGTGCATAAAGATGGCAGAGTCAATGCCAACAATATTTTCGTGCAACAGCACCATGCTGTCCCACCAGTATTTTTTTATATTGTTTTTCAGTTCAACACCCATCTGACCGTAATCCGTACACCGCACCAAGTCCGTCGTAAATATCGCTTGAGGGGAACACAAATCCATATTCTTTGCAGTGTGATACCAGTTTCTTAAAAACATCTTCTTGTGCCATCTTGAATCTATATTTTATTTTTATACGTTCTTCTATTGATATAAAATCGCACAAAAGATAGGGATTTATCTCTCATTTATGGTATATTTGCATTAAAAAGTCATAAAGAAGTATTGCCCTCAAAGAGCACATCGACCGGGTAGGAAAAACAATTTTCAAACGATAGTTCTACTCTAACCTTACTCCCTTTAATTGCCAGGAATCTTTGGTATCCCCTTCCGTAAAATCATAAATATCAGTATCCACAGGCATCGGTAGCAAAATACAGTGCAAATTCAGCTTCACCGCTTTCAAGCAAGAAGAAGTGCTCACCGGGAGTGATTCCCAACGCCTTTTTCAGAGCATATTCATTACCCTTACCATCTACCAAATGCGAATTAGGACTTAATTGTATCCAATATTTAGGTATATAGTAGGCATTGAAACAGACAATGGTTACCGTATCTGTCAGCAATACTTGCTTTATCTCCAGATTATCTGTATTACTGGATTGCAGATCAGGATAGTTTACCGTACTTCCAATCGCCCTGACGAATAATGCTCATCTCCCGCTCTGCGGTATCCAACCATCTACGCATTTTTAGCTTCAAACTTCCGGAACCATATCCGCTCCACATCTTCATGACTTTACCTTCCGGAGAAATCAACACATAGTTAGGAATACCGTTCACCACCATACTTAGCATATAAACCCGCTGTTTGCTTCAGGTCACTCAGGTTTTGCCAGGTCATATCATGTTCCCGCGCCGATGCCTTCCACCTCTTTTTCGGTATCCGAACTAAGACTCACCAGCACAAGGCGGTCGGCATATTGCTCCTGAATCTCTTTCATTTCGGGCAATGCCATAATACAAGGTCCGCAACCACTTGCTCCAAAAATCAAGCAAAATGTAGCGTCCTTTAAAGTCGGCCAAATGATAAAGTTTACCTTCCAAATCGTACAAATCGGCATCTGCCATCAGGTCACCTTCTTTCACTACAGCAGGCGGGAAAAGATTAGCTGCTATATTCAGCCCTTCCGGAGAGGCTTTTTGTTTGTCTGTCAGTCCGTTATACAGAGCTTATTACATCCTGAGTATATGGAAATTCCTTATTATATCTGACCCCAAAGGTCTGTCCATACAAATTATCAAGTTCTACATCAGAGATAGGAACTGTCTTTAATATCGCTATTTCACGTTCTGCTATTTTCACCTGCACCTCATCCTTTGACTTATTCAAAGACTCCCTTTCAACGCCTGCGGCTGTTTTTTCTGCATCAGTTGCCGCATCCGAATCCATTATCATCCTACAACTATCCTGCCTTATCAGTATTTTCTGATAGTCATTCCATAAATCACGTGTTGCATCTATAAAACGGTTAAAATCCTTTTGTTCCTTCACGGGGCTATCCACCTCCATGTATACAGCAGGTTATCAGAACCCGATATACTGATTTTTGCGCCGGGAGTAGCATAAATAACCAATGACATAGAGGGGAAATCATCTGAATGGCAACTGAGTGACAATTGATCATATTCTTCTCTCCGCCCCACCTCTCTTTGAAGCGGAATGTTTCGTTACGTACAGTATCCCTGGCTTATGCTACTGCCTACCTGTCCATCTCTCCGGAAAAGTGTAAAAATGGTTCCATCTTTAAGCCCTCTTATGTTGCCTTCGATAATGTATTTCATCTTGTGCCTGCGCAGGGAATGCATATGCAACAACAGCATACCAACAAATAATGTCCTCATAGTACTATCTCTGTTTATCGTTATTTTTCTAAAGAATATACAAGTGAAGTACAATATTCGGCTATTTCGATGACAATTACAAGTTCTTTCCGTAAAAGATAGTTAAACCCCAAAATACAAATATATCTTTTTGCCATATTATCGCTCCTTTTACTTTCACTTTTCACAGAAAACGACTTGTTTCCATTTACACCGACTTTCTACAAAACGTATCATTCGGAAGTTGTAGCGAATAAATATGCAGCCCAATGCTCCCAATATTACATATTTACACATCAATTATACATTACTACCGGATAAAGTGTCAACTACCTACGGGTAAAGTGTAAGTTACCTACAGGTAAAGAGTCAACTACCTACAGGTAAAGTCTCTATTACCTATAGGTAGAGACCCTGTTTTTCTCCAAATAAAGTCTCTATAATCAGTAAAAAGTGGCTTCGGAAAGCAAAATACGAGCTGGTTGCACCTCAAAAGCAAACACACAACAAAAAGCAAAAGAAAAGGAAACATCTTCTATAAACAACAATTTAACACGGAAGAAAAGAAAGTAATATCATATTGAGAAGAAAAAGGCAACAACGCTTAATCTAAGAAAATTCCAATCTCAAATCACGACGTTCTTTTGGCAAAAGGATAGCCCTTGGGCGGGAAAGAATGCAACAGAAACATCCTCATTTGACAAAATGACAAATTGGTACATTATTAGATAGGTTTGAGTTAAATGGTTTTCACCATAGAGTAATACAGAGTCTCACGGAGTTTTTTACTAATCCTGTCATCCTGAGTCAGCATCACTTTAGAAAAGTTAAACAAATCGATAATGACGTTGTGTCAATTGCTATCTTTGAAAAAAACTCATGGCATTTGGCACTTCGCCCATTTAATGTCTCAGTACTTGTTCCTGAGTCTTGCCTGAAAGGCTGGCACAACAAATTATTGGTGATTCTCCTTGCATCTCTTTTTGCAAGGTTGTTCCCGCTTGGTAGCATGCTACTTTCTTTCTTGTGCTCCTTTCTGCCATGAGTTTTCTAAAAAAAAGATTATGGCAAAAGTAGTAAAATTTTCTCAGGTTCACAGCCATGGTGCAGGAATTGATATTGGTTCCCGTTCTATTTTCGTTTCTATTGATGGCCGTTCAGCTGTCAGTTTTGACTCTTTTACTTCCGATTACCATTCCTGTTGCCAATATTTGGTTCGGCATGGAATCTGTCGTGTGGCTATGGAAGCTACAGGTGTTTATTGGTTCTGTCTTTACTGGATGCTTGAAGATTATGGTATCAGTGTCTGTTTGGTAAACCCTCGGGAAGTCCAACAAGTCAAAGGGCCGTAAAAGCGATGTTCAGGATTGCCAATGGATAACAACAACTCTTTGTTGCCCGGTTTGCTCCGCGAGAGTCTTATTCCTCAAGGTCTTTTGAAAGAGCTCCGTTTTCTGGTCCGTGAACGCGAAGACCTTATTGCTGATGGGAGCAAATATGTAACTAAGATGCAGCGTTCCTTGGAATTAATGAATATCAAACTCAGTTCAGTGATCTCTCAGATTCATGGTGCAAGTGGCTTAAAGGTGATCCGTTCCATTCTCAGTGGCGAACGTGATCCGGAAACTTTGCTTTCACTTTGCCATAAGAGTATTCGTGATAAAAAAGCGGAAGAGTTCAAAAAAGCATTGGAGGGAAGCTATAATGGGTACTATCTTTATTTGCTGGAACTGAATCTTAACCTGTGGGAGGCTTTTCAACTTCATGTTCAGGAAGTGGAACATAAAATAGAAGAATTGCTTGATAAACTCAATGAACCTACCCAAGACCTTCCGGTTACTACTCCAAGCAAGTCTACCCGGCATCATCAGCCAAGTATCAATGCTTTACATACGAAAATGGTTCAGTTGTATGCAGGAGTTGATTTAACAAGTATAGCCGGCATTAACGATGCTACTTTATTGCGTTTGTATGCAGAAATAGGTTCTGATATGACCCGCTTCCCAACGGTGGCTCATTTTTGTAGCTGGCTGGGGTTGAGTCCGGCCCATAAGCAAAGCGGAAAAATGAAACGTCGTATCAAAGGAAACCCAAGTAATCAGGCTGGCAAAATATTCCGACTCTCTGCGCACAGTCTGATAACAAGTAAAAAGAACGCAATCGGTGTATTCATCAGAAAGCTCAGGAGTAGAAAAGGAACAAGGATTGCCATAAAGGCAGGAGCGAGAAAGATAGCGCAAGCATACTATATGGCTTTAACTAAAGGAATAGATTATGTGGAACAAGGAGCAGAAAAATATAAGGAACAGCTAAAGCGGAGGGAAATTGACATGATGAAGAAACTAGCCAAAAAGCACTCCTACAATATAGTAGAGAGTGCTTAAAGGAGATTCGTCATTGGTAGCCTGCGAAGGATCTCACTTTATGTATACAGATCCTTCGCAAGCTCAGGATGACAAAGCGTTGTGTATTCGGGCGGAGTAGAACCCCACCCCTACAAGTCTGTAATAGCGCAGCAAACCTGAGTGCAGCATCATGCTGCCTCTGCCCGGTCCAACAGCGCAGCTAATTAAAATCCGCGTCGTCCGCGTATCCATCTTATTCATTATTTATCAATTACTAATTAATTCCCCCCCAACAGGCTCTTAATGTTTTTTATTTTTGTATTTTTGCTGCAATCAATTCAAGGCATTAAAAGATTTACCAAGAACCTATGAGCGAAGAAATCAATGAGCTACCGGAAGGACACTCAGACTATAAGCCGGCGGACACACATAACGAAAGCGTAAAACATCAACTGACAGGGATGTACCAGAACTGGTTTCTGGATTATGCTTCGTACGTTATTCTGGAACGCGCCGTGCCCCACATAAACGACGGACTGAAACCTGTGCAACGCCGCATCCTGCACTCCATGAGGCGGCTGGACGACGGACGCTACAACAAGGTGGCGAACATCGTGGGGCATACCATGCAGTTTCACCCCGCATGGCGATGCCTCTATCGGCGACGCCCTCGTGCAGTTGGGGCAAAAGGACTTGCTTGTGGACTGCCAGGGTAACTGGGGTAACATCCTGACAGGCGACGGAGCAGCCGCTCCGCGTTACATCGAGGCACGCCTCTCCAAGTTTGCCCTCGACGTAGTGTTCAATCCTAAGACCACGGAATGGAAACTCTCTTACGACGGACGAAACAAAGAACCTATCACGCTGCCTGTGAAATTCCCTTTACTCCTGGCTCAGGGTGTGGAAGGTATTGCCGTAGGTCTCTCGTCTAAGATTCTGCCTCATAACTTCAACGAACTTTGCGACGCGTCTATCAGCTACCTCCGGGACGAGGAGTTCAAACTCTACCCTGATTTCCAGACGGGCGGTTCGATAGACGTATCAAAATACAACGACGGCGAACGCGGCGGCTCCGTGAAGGTGCGCGCCAAAATCAACAAGTTGGACAACAAAACGCTCGCCATCACCGAGATACCGTATGGCAAGACCACTTCGACGATGATCGACTCCATCCTGAAAGCGGTGGACAAAGGGAAAATCAAAGTCCGCAAGGTGGACGACAACACGGCAGCCAACGTAGAGATATTAATTCATCTGGCACCGGGCGTGTCGTCGGACAAAACGATTGACGCACTATATGCCTTCACCGACTGCGAAGTAAGCATATCGCCCAACTGTTGTGTGATTGATGAGCGCAAACCGCACTTCCTCACTGTGAGCAAAGTGCTGCGTACATCGGCAGACAACACCCGCGACCTGCTACGCCTGGAACTTGAGATAAAGAAGGGAGAATTACAGGAAGCCCTGCATTTTGCCTCGCTCGAAAAGATATTCATCGAAGAACGCATCTACAAGGACAAAGAGTTTGAACAGGCCAAAGACATGGACGCTGCCTGCGAACACATCGACAGCCGCCTGACGCCGTTCTACCCGCAGCTCATCCGCGAAGTAACCAAGGAAGACATACTCAAACTGATGGAAATCAAGATGGGACGCATCCTTCGGTTCAATAAGGACAAAGCCGACGAACTCATTGCCCGCACCAAAGAAGAGATTGCCGAGATAGACAACCATCTGGCACATCTCGTGAAGTATACCATCGCGTGGTATCAAATGCTCAAAGAGAAGTACGGCAAGAACTTCCCCCGCCACACGGAACTGCGCAACTTCGACACCATTGAAGCTGCCAAAGTGGTGGAAGCCAACGAGAAACTGTACATCAACCGCGAAGAGGGCTTCATCGGCACCTCACTAAAAAAGGACGAATTCATAGCCAACTGTTCGGACATTGACGATATTATCATCTTCTTCCGCGACGGGCGTTACCTCGTGACTCCGGTAGCCGACAAGAAGTTCGTGGGCAAGAATATTCTTTACGCCAGCGTCTTCAAGAAGAACGATAAACGTACTATATACAACGTGGTATACCGCGATGGGAAAGAGGGCACGCACTACATCAAGCGTTTTGCCGTGACTTCCATCATCCGCGACCGTGAATACGACGTGACGCAGGGCACGCCCGAGTCGCGCATTGTTTATTTCAGTGCCAACCCCAACGGCGAGGCGGAAATCATCAAAGTGACCCTGAAGCCCAACCCGCGGATACGCCGCATTATCTTCGAAGAAGATTTCAGCCGTATCAGTATCAAAGGGCGTCAGGCGCAAGGTAACATACTGACCCGCAACCCGGTACACAAGATTGCATTGAAGCAAAAAGGCGGTTCGACGCTGGGTGGACGCAAAGTTTGGTTCGACCGCGACGTGCTACGCCTCAACTACGACGGACGGGGTGAATATCTGGGCGAATTCCAGAGCAACGACAGCATTTTGGTGATACTCAACAATGGCGACTTCTACACAACGAACTTCGACCTGAGCAATCACTACGAAGACAACGTGAGCATTATCGAGAAATTTAACCCGAACAAAATATGGACTGCCGTGCTGAACGACGCTGACCAGCAGGGTTATCCGTACATTAAACGTTTCTGCTTTGAGTCTACCACCCGCAAGCAGAACTACCAGGGAGAGAACAAGGACAACCGCCTGATTTTGCTGACGGACGAGTATTATCCACGGCTTGAAGTGGTCTTTGGAGGGCACGACAGTTTCCGCGAAACGATGGTTATCGATGCCGAAGAATTTATAGCAGTGAAGGGCTTCAAAGCCAAAGGCAAACGCATTACGACTTTCACCGTGGAAACAATAAACGAACTGGAGCCGACCCGCTTCCCCGAGCCGGCTGATAGTGAAGATACGGACGAAGGCACGGAAGAAGATACAGAGAATCTGGACCCGGATGACGGCAAAACAGATGACGAAATACGGGACGAAATAACAGGACAGATGAAACTGTTTTAACCGGCATGATGCTGTACCCAGATCAATAATTCACCACAGATTACACGGATTAACACGAATTAATTTTAAGTTGCATAGTTAATCCAAAAAGTAATCTGCGTTGATCCGTGTAATCTGTGGTGAGTTATACATAAGTAAAGATAGAATACATGAAACTAAAGACAATTCTTTTCTTTATCATATTTGTAGGATGTACGCTCCCCACTTTGGGACAAAAGAGGAGTATGGCAGACAGCCTACAAGTCCATCGTTACACCACGCGTGCCACGATGTACGGCGTGGGCTGGACCAATGTGCTCGACACCTATCTTTCTCCGCAGGAGTACAAAGGCATCGAGTTCCGTGTTTCCCGCGAGACGATGCGCATGACCCGTCTGGCTGGCGGCAACATCTCCGCGCAGAACTTTTTCCAGGCAAACCTGGCTTATACGCACAACCGGGCGGACAATAACAACACCTTTGCCGGAATGGTCAATTGGAACTACGGTCTACACTACCAGTTCCGCATCACGGAGAACTTCAAGTTGCTTGCAGGCGGACTGGGGGACTTTAACGGCGGCTTTATCTACAACCTGCGCAACACCAACAATCCGGCTTCGGCACGAGTATATATCAACCTCGATGCTTCGGGCATGGCTATCTGGCACACACGGATAGGAAACTGCCCCCTCATCCTGCGCTATCAGGTCAATGTCCCGGTAATAGGCGTCATGTTCTCACCCCACTACGGACAGTCCTACTACGAAATATTTACCCTGGGACACACCAGCGGAGTAGTACAATTCACCTCGCTGCACAACCAGCCGTCCGTAAGGCAGATGGCTTCGGTAGACTTCCCCGTGGGACGTGTCAAAATGCGGTTAAGCTATCTTTGCGACCTGCAACAGTCAAAAGTCAACGACATAAAGACACATACATATTCACAGGTATTTATGGTCGGATTTGTGAAAGACCTGTTCCGTGCCGACAATAGGTATGGCACTCCGTTGCCGTCGGCAGTGAGAGCGTACTAAGTTGAAACATTAAAAGCAGAAAAGTGAAAGTAAAGAAATATAATATAAAGAGGATGATGGGGCAAGGTCTTTTACTGGTCTGTTGCCTGTGCCTCCTTTCGTCCTGCTTTCGTGAAGACGAGTTTGACAACGACCCGCAAGGCAACTTCGAGCAACTGTGGACGCTCATTGACCAGAAGTACTGTTTCCTCGACCAAAAACAGATAGACTGGGATGCCATTCATGACAAATACCAGCCGCTTATAACTCCCAACATGTCGAACGAAGGACTCTTTCAGGTATTGGGCGAGATGTTGAGGTGAACTGCGGGACGGACATGTCAACCTGGCTTCCGCTCACAACATTTCCTATTACGACGATTGGTACCAGGACTATCCGCGAAACTACCGCGCTGACATCGTAGAGGATCATTATCTGGGGCGAGCCAGCACCGACTATCGCACAGCGGCGGGCATGCGCTATAGAGCATTCGAGAACAACATCGGTTATATCCGCTACGAAAGTTTTTCCGACCCTATCGGTAATGGCAACCTCGATGAGGTGCTTTCTTACCTTGCTGTTTGCAACGGGCTCATCATCGATGTACGCGATAACGGGGGTGGTAACGTCACCAACTCAACGAGCATTGCTTCCCGATTCACTAACAAAAAAGTACTGACCGGATACATCCGTTATAAAACAGGGAAAGGACACAACGATTTTTCCAAACCGTATGCTATCTATCTGGAAAACCGTCTAACAACGTGCGGTGGCAGAAGAAGGTGGTGGTGCTGACCAACCGGAGTTGCTACAGCGCTACGAACGATTTTGTGAACCAGATGCGCTACTTGCCCAATGTAACCATCCTGGGGCGACAAAACGGGCGGGGGTGCCGGCATGCCTTTCACGTCGGAACTGCCTAATGGCTGGACGGTACGTTTCTCTGCCAGTCCGCACTTTCGATGCCCGGAATGCAGCACATAGAAGATGGCATCGAGCCGGATATTCCCGTCGATATGTCAGAAGAAGATATGAAGAAAGACAGGGATACATTAATAGAGGCTTGCCTGCAACTTTCTGAACAGGCAGAATGATTAAAGAACCCCTACATAAAACTTTCTGACTCATTCTTTTGGTAAACCGGAAAAAGTATTTATCTTTGCAACCGCAAAACCAATAATAAAGGTCACGCATGCGGGTGTGGCGTAATTGGTAGCCGCGCCAGACTTAGGATCTTGGTGTTTCACGACGTGTAGGTTCGAGTCCTATCACCCCGCACCACTTATCAGTTATTTATCAGCAAAAAGGCGTTAAAATTATAGTTTTTAACGCCTTTTCTATTTAAGTTAGGCATAATTTGAATTACTTCTTTAGTCAAAGATTCAAAAATAAGCTCTATATTTGTGTGAGCAAAAAAGCCAGTCCATCTTTTGTGGACTGGCTATATCTTAAACTTGGTTACGTGTAATAAACAGAGGCTTGACCAAGCATAACAGCACAAAGTTACAACTTATT
The DNA here is from genome assembly GCA_029233225.1 of Lepidodactylus listeri. NCBI lineage: Eukaryota > Metazoa > Chordata > Lepidosauria > Squamata > Gekkonidae > Lepidodactylus > Lepidodactylus listeri. Next base: position 5,801 of record JARCFY010000220.1, on the reverse strand, counting down.
TTGATTAAACAAAAAAGGATTTAGTAATGATTCTGATGATGAATTTATAAATGTAGTTAATTGAAACAGTAATACTAATAAAACACATTACTCTTATAAATAATACTATGAACTATAACAAGTTTATCAAGCATTTCTCTACAGAGAGAATTTCAAAATACATTATTGGCCACTGGTAACGATAAAGCAAAAACGATGATGCTTTATAAAGCAAACATGGCTGTTTCACAATCCTTCATTCCTTTAATATGTGTATTAGAGGTTGCTTTAAGGAATAATATAAATGCAGTCTTAACAGGATATTTTTGGAAAACCAAATTGGATTATCATCGAAAAGACAGGATTCATGAATGACCCACAACTACAATACATTGATAAGAAAACAAAAAAATCCGTAGACAACCGTTATCATTTAAAACAAGTAGAAACAGCAGAAAAGTCCATAAGAAAAGACAAAAGACGAATTACCTCCGGCAGAATCATTGCCGAGCAGACACTTGGGTTTTGGACTAGTTTTTTACAGTACCACTATTTACAAAATACTGCAAGGAACAACTATACATGCTTTTGCCAACCGTCCAACATCATGCAATAGAAGTATAATATTCGACAGATTAGAACAAATAAAGAAATTCAGAAACAGAATAAGTCACCATGAACCTATATGTTTTGACAAGTCAGGACAAAAGGATTTCTCTGAAGCAAAAAGAATTCATACACTAATAAAAGAGGTTTTGACTTGGATTGATCCGGATATGGTATCCTTTATCAAGGAAATAGACTATGTAGAAGATGCTATCAAGCGAATGGAGTCAAAATATAATAGCTTAAAATAATTGAGAGTGCCTTTTCAAACACTCTCATTACTTTCACTTAATTATAGGTTTTGGTACAATCCCATAGGGTTGCCTTCGCTATCCTTGAATGTGCAGAAGTAGCCCCTTCCCTCATTCTCAATCTTCGTTTTAGGGATCAGCACTTCACCCGCCATGCTGAACCACTTTGTCCAACGCAGCCTCTATGCTGTCCACATTGAAACTAACAAGCACACCGCCACCTGTGGGCTTAAAGCCGGCGGCAAAGGAGATGGCAACCCGGTGCCAGCCCATCTTCCTCGGGGAAGAAAGCCATTTTCTCCGTATCACACTCACACACAGAAAGCTCAACATCCAGAATGGTTTCGTAGAACTTCACTGCTCTGCCGAAGTCTGCGGCAGGAATCTCAAAAAAAGCAAGGATTCTTTTCATCTTCAGTTTGTTTTTAATGATTATACACCAATGTCAATTGACGCAGCAAAAGTACAATGCTTCCAAACAGCAAACTTGGAAAAAAAGGACATTCATGCTTATTCCACAAAGTAATCGGAATAAGGCCGGCAGATAGCAAGATACTCCCCGGGCGTATAACCGGAGAAACGACGGAAACTCGTTAGTCAGGTGCGACTGGTCATAATAACCACATTCGTAAGCCAGGCGGGTGAAAGTGATACCGGGCGTATGTTGAAGCACGGACAAAGCATATTGGAAGCGGACAATCCGCATAAAGTCTTTGGGTTTCGCCCCCACATAGTCGGTGAACACACGCTGAAACTGCTTGCTACTCAGGCAAGTCTCCCCGGCAAGGGTCTGCCAGGCGAACCTCTCCCCTATTCTTATTCACCAGTTCCACAGCCGACAGCATACGCCGGTAATTGTAATCCTTTTGCCCTTGCAAGCGCTTCATCAAATAGGTTTCTATCAGGCCAATGCAGGTATCATCATCGGGCGTTGCGGTAATACGCTGTTCCAACTCATGCAGCTGCGGGTCGTTCAAATCGCCCACCGCTATCTTATGCCCGCAAAGCTCCATCATCGGCATATGGAAGAAAGCCCGTGCCCCATACGGCTGAAACACTACAGAGAGAATACGCATCTCCCCTGTCGTGCACAAATCGGCAAAGTCGGGTGGGACTGTCCGCAAAGCACTGCTTGTGAGTTCCACGCCTCTTCGCCCAACAAGAGAGAAGCTCCGGAATAGAAAGGAAAGTTGTATGTTACCCGCAGGTATAATACGTTCCGAAGCAGCACCTACCCGGAGTATCCAGTACTGCTTGACGAAGGCGGCAAGGTCTGCCGACGGAGAGACTATGCGGAACGATTCCATAAGGGCGCAAAGATAAAGGAATTAAATACGCATTCAATTGTTTTTAATATCTTTTTCACCTATGCTATCAATGTATGCAGTATCCAGCACAGCACCTGCCCAATGAATGTCAGGAGGATATTCAGTCCAGCCCTCTTTGGGAGGTTCCAAAACCCAAGAGGGGACAGGAAACTATCAGAAGCTCATCAAAATCTTCAGGATTCTCAACTGCATACTTAACAGGGTGCGATGGGCGTATTGACAAGTTCCGGAAGTGTTTGGGAAGTGGAAGTTACAATCTTTTTCCCATTAACATAATAATTGAAGAAATATTCATTATGGGAACTGGGGCTTACGACATACCCAGTATTCTTAAATACAGCGATAGTATATTTCGCATTCTTCATATACTCTTTTTTTCTTCATCCTTAAATAAATAAATCACCCCCATAATAAGAGCAAATTCCAAACAATAGTAAAGCAAACTTCACATCAATCGTAAACTTCATACTCTATTTATTATTTGTCGATTTCCCACCTATACTATCAATGTATGTAGTATCCAGCACAGCTCCTGCCCAATGAATGTCAGGAGGATATTCCGTCCAGCCCTCTTTGGGGGGTCCCAAAACCACCCAAGAGGGGACAGGAACCACTATAAGATCATTAGTTGATGGTCTTTCAATTGAATACTTTACGATAAAACGTAATGGATGTGAAGGTGTATTTATAAGTTCTGGTAGTGCAGCAGTAGTAGAAGCTACATATTTTACACCGAACTGGGACTAACAACATAACCTGTATTTCTAAATACAGCAATAGTATATTTAGAGTTTTTCATATAATCTTTTCTCTCAACATCATAAAAAAAACTATAAATAAGAGCAGCAGCCACTAATGGTAATAGAATGGCAAGTTTAATATCCTCTTTTTTTAACTTCATATTTATTTATTATTTGTCGGTTCCAAAGGTCCCGGATACACGCTTTCTACATAGTTACCGGCAATTTCGATTCCTAATTTCAAACTTTCACTAATTCCCTTATCAGTAAATCGCATAGAATACCACACACTATACATAGAGCTATTTACCCAGCGAGAGTTAACAGTACCCATATTTATACCGGTAGCAACCGTAGCTTCTCTTGCCGGAAGGAAACTACCCGGTACTCGGTCTATAGCCCTTCCAACACCATAATTAACTACTGAATTAAACGCGAACTGATCCAAAGAAATCCCTCGCCAAAGGGTTTTATAAGAAATATTCGTTATCTCTGTAGAGGCTGACAAGACAGATTGAAGCACTGGGTTTAGACATAAAGCCGCACTTCCTACACCGACATAATTAACATTATCTCGGCTCTGTCTTATAGCCTCTCCTAAAGACTTTCCTTGTATATACTCCAACAAAGTACCACTTCCCAATTGCGCCCCATAATTAGTAATAGCCGATATCGCCATATTCTTAGGAGTAGGATTAATTGGCGTTATAAACTGCTTCAACATTTGTGTTGTGACATTGGTTATCGAACGGACTTCCGGTGCAAGCCTTATCATAGCACTACCAACAGCAAAATAGCCTCTGAGACTTGCAGCTTCTACAACGGCAACGCCACTTGCCACCATTCCGCTTGCCTGGGTATAAGCTCTTGCTGCAACACCACCTGCTTGTATAGCAGTTCTTGCAGTGAAACTACCTGCCTGCATAAAAGCCCTGCCTGTCAGTAAAGCCCCTTGCCGCAAAAAAGGAGACGCAGCAGCAGCTAACGAACCGCCGGAAGCAATCAGGGAAATGCCACCTACAATGGCAAACGCATATTGAACGCACTCCCTGCCGGCTTCGTCACGGGCAGCATTGAAACAAAGATTGAACAACACTTGCTGTTCCCGGTCGTTCTTTGCCTCCTTCATTAGCTTCCGAAACAAGGCAGGATTATGATGCATCTGCATCCCAAGCAAGCGGCGTTGGCTATAAGACAAACGAATAACCACTTCCTGTAAAACAGGCGCTTCATAGGCATCGGCTTTACGATCATATCGTAATTTATTGGGATTCTTCTCTTTATCCATAACTTACTAATCGAGTTAGAATGATACGTTTTTCCACTTCCCGTTATCGTGTCCCACAGTGCCAAACAAAAGAGACTGAGGCGAGAGCAACAGTTTCAGAGAAGTTCCTTCACCATTCCCACTAATAATTTTCTGATAGCTGATACATACCGCATTAGTAAAAGAGATAGTTAAAGTAGCACTCTTACCGGCATCCGGATTACGAAACTCCACTCTGCCGGAATAAGGCAGTAAAGAGCGGCTTAGTGCCCAACGATTAAAGAAAGCATTGGCTGTCCGACCCAAAGTCATAGACAAAAGCCCTCCTTTCTCCTCCACCTGCGGCTGCCCTTTATGATCAACCCCTTGCTGAAACTCGATGGCAAAAGCATCGAGTTGATAGACACTCTCTTTTTCTGCTTCCTCAATGATCAGAAAAGCTTTTATCACAACATCCGTACTTTCACCCGAAGTAGCTCCACCTGCAACTTTGGATGCCGTATCTTTCACATTTCCCATATTCAGTTATTATTTAGCCCAGTTATTATTCACCGTCTGCCCACTCAACATGACATCTTCCGCCTGAAGAACAAAGATAGAAGAAACATAGCCATTACCTACTCTCTCATAGTTCATGCGAAAAGAGATGCAAGCTACATTGTCCAGCCTCAGCAATTCATCGGGAATTGTACTGTCTTCCAGATCCTTCACAACGATGCGAACATTCCGGTATTCGTTTTTGCCAATCAACCATTGGTGTATCTTCGCAGGAGGGATGCCTGCATAAGACACTGCCACACATCCCCCTATAACATCAGACTGTGGTTCTCCTTTATCATCAATCAGCCTGTCAAAAGCATAATTGCAGCCTTCAATCTCTATACTATCGGGATAAAAGGGAGTACCCTCAGAGTTAGTATTATAAATGCTCCCGACCTCTAAACAAGTTTTGTATCCTGCCATACCATTCTTTATTTTATTACCATACAAATAAAATAAAAAATACACAAACTCCAAAACATTTCTTTATTTTATGATATACAAAACACACAAAATACTTATTATAAAGCAGTTATAAACAATACATATTATTTAATACAAAGCATTATAATATATTTATAGCAAATATTATGTACATATTTAGCTTACAGAACACAGTTAATACATAAACCATGTGTTAAAAGTATAGCCACTACATCCCCTTGAAATCTTTTTTGCAATTTATTTGTTTCATTAAATACTTGACCGCAGACCTCTCTTATCCACCCATAAAATCAGGGGATGCCTGCACAAAAGAGCTTAATCTAAACAGGTGTATACAATGGAAAAAATGAATGTAATGAAGAAAGCCGCATGGCTAAAGAGCGTATTTGTCCTGGCTTGTCTGCTGCTGACCACATCGGTTGCACTGGCACAAACCAAAACGGTGACAGGTACAGTGACCGATGCGTTGGGCGAACCGCTAATCGGGGCATCGGTACTTATAAAGGGGACAGCGACGGGAGTTATCACCGACCTCGACGGTAAATACTCTATCTCCGCCGCACCCGCGGACATACTCGAGTTCTCGTATGTAGGCATGGAGAAACAAGAAATCAAAGTGGGGCAACAAAGCGTTATCAACGTCATT